>JZKD02S1627253.1:212361-263520 GCA_000966675.3 Picea glauca | reverse complement strand
CTGAGCTTCTCTTTGGAAAAAACACCTGTAAAAGTCCTCAAAAGCCTCTGAAACCTGTCCCAATGTGTTCAGAGCATAACAATTAGCCAAACATGATATTTAAATCACATAAAACTGACATAGGCTCACCAAACCATGTCCTCGATCAAAGAGGGCTTCAAGTTCCCTGAAGCTTCCTGGAACTTCAATGGTGAAAAACTTGCTGAAGAAGTCTTCAAATGGCTATGAAGACTTAGGCCCCGGTAATGGTAATGTTAACACATGATTACATGTGTTATGTTATAAAACCAGGGGTCGGGGCTTAGGCCCCGGCCCGCGCCCTTTTCAAAATCAAACAATATGAAACTTTAAATACAATGTGCCCCGCCTTGCTAACAAGGAACAAGCAACGGATAGTTGGCTAGCGGAGTGTTTGTTAAGTCTTTGTATAAAGGAGGAGGTCTCGGGTTCGAACCCCGCGGACCCAATATCTTTTACACATATATCAACCAACCATAACAACCAGCCGGATAGTGACACGTGGCGCCAATGGGTTGGGCCACGTGTCCAAACTTTATTCGCTGCAAATGACACGTGTCATCATCCCATTGGGAAACCATCATCCAATACGAACATGCCACATCATCAAAATTCCATGTCACCATGATGGTACGGCCCTCCACGTGGCCGTACGGACTGTACGGACAGGTACAGTCAGCATCCCCAATTTTTCCCTGTTTGACTTGGCGGTCAAATCGCGATATCTCCTCCATACGGACTCCATTTGCGAAAATAAATATACCGCCGGAATCGGGAAGACGAGACGAACGCAATGGTACTGTTTTCGTCTGAATCCGAGCACTTTGAAAATTGAGCAAATTTTTGCCGCCTGGTCCAGATTTTGATCAAGGAAAAATTGCTAAGTCACTGAAGCTATATGATTGGGATACTTTGGGTTCATGTTACAAAGGGATGACCCAACTAATATGTTTGTTTGAATTATAAGGTATGATTATTTTTAAAACTTATGAATTCATGTTAAAATACATGATTAAATAAGTAATGATTCGTAGATTCATAGATTCTCTCAATGTGTCACTGTTTGTTGAGTCTTCAACAACCCTTGTAAGTTTTGACCAAACTTGGGCCCCCTTCCTTTTACTTTATAGTTTTAAAATACTTTCTTTTGGACTTATAATGACCTTGATTCCTCATTTCCTTGCATCTTGATCATTCTTCTAGATGGTTAAGTTAGATGAGCCTTTATGTTTTACTTACTTGTTTTTGACTTGTTTCCTTTTCTTCCTTGAGATTTATTCCTCAATTGAGTTTTGGTTTCCTCCCTTTGAATTGAGTTTCCTTTATTAGAATTCTCTTATATTTGACTTGATCCTAAAATTTGGCCCTCCTTTCATCTCTTCAAACTCTTCTAATTTCTCTCCTCCACTTGAACTCCTTCTCTTAACCTTTTACCCTTTGTTCGAAAGTTATTTAATCACTTTTGAAATTTGAACTTGATGATATTTTCCTTGGCCCGATTTGGCAATCGGCCCCAATGTCCAAATGGGGTTCTCTCTCCACTTCTTCACTGCTCGATTTCCAAACTGGGCCCAATTTACCAACAATCAAATTCAAGTTGTCTTTTTAGAGTTAGATTTAATGTTTTCTCTTTTCTTCTTTTTCTTTCAAGATTATTTGTTCAAAGTTCAAGTTTTTTTCTTTATTCCCCCCCTAGAACTTCATCCCCCTCTCCCCCCCACAATTTATATATTGGGCCCAATCTTTAGATCAAGCCCCTTTCATTATTTATAATTCGAACTTGCCACCTAATTTCCAAAACGAGATCAATTTCAAAATCAAGCCCTTTCCTTACTTTCCAAGTTGAACCCTTCCCTGATTTAGTTATCATTCCCAATTACCAAATTAAACCCTCCTATCACCTCTTTAGATTCCTATGGAATTTCTATAGTTTGAATTTTCAAAATCTTTTGAAGATCCTGTTTGAATTTTGAACCATGTTGTTGATTCAATGGTAAACCCAATTCTCAAATTGAGCCTCCCTTCCACCAATCCACCTTTTTACTTGTATTGATTTGTGTTCATCTTGATTTCCAAATTGGAACCTCCTTTAAAATTTTTAGTTCAAACTTTGATCCCTCTTTCAAACCCTTAGAGCACTCCTACCACCCATCTCATGATTCAAATATTTTTTTCCTAACTATTGAAATTAGCAAATGGTCGAAATCCCTTTATAATCCAATCTTACATCTAAAATAACAAAAGGCATTAGTTAGATGCAATAATAGATTTATTTTGGATAACCTTGTGGACCTTTTTCTAAGTTTACTGACCTGTAAGTACCTTTACACATGGAGCATGCCTCTAGACAAGGGGAATTGACATTCAAGAAGGGAGTTTGAGTAGTAATGAAGGGAGTTCAAGAAAACCAAGAAATATGCTCCATGGCCAAGAGAGAGTTTGAATTGAGAAAATGAATAAAAACTCCCCAAGTGGCATGGAGTGATAGGAAATTCAAACTAGTAACTACAAATGAACCCTCTAGGTGCCACAAAAATATAAATGAGTGGTGAAACTAAACAACCAAGAAGAGAGTTTTAATAGTTAAGAAATGAATTCAAAATAGAAAAAATAATATAACCCTTAGGTGGAGGAAATGGATAACCAGATAAGGAAATTGAATATCCAAGAAACAAAACCAAGTAATTAGCTGGAAGAATCAAGAGAATTAATCTCCCTCTCCCTCTTTTTTACAAATAAGAGAAACACAATATGGAATGGGTTTTGTTCTTGAGATTGTAAAACTACTTTAAATATTAACTAATAATCCAATTGGCCACTATTTGGAGATTCATTCTAGTGTATGTGTGGTGTGGGACTACTTCCTTCCTTGCTATACTGAAATGATTGTGATATTATTTAATTTTGTTGTAGACTGTTCTCATGCAATAGTGATGGATTTTTTCTATTGTGTTTGAATTAGTTGCTAGATGTGAATATGAAATGGTTGCTTGTCATTAAAATATGGCTAACATGATTTTATGATTGGTTAATTTTTAACATTTTAAACCTTTACTTCTACAATAAACTATTTTCTATTCTCATAGATGGAATGGTTACTTATTTCATGTTCATTTTTTGTTCTCAAATCCTGACTAGTGTTTAGGTTAGGAAAGCAATAGTTTTAGGACTTAGTTTCTTGAGCCCAAATCTCATCTATCCATTTGGAATTCATACCAACATACTGGAGGAGGTTGCTATACAAAACAAAGAAAAGGGTAATTGAGCCTTGGTTCTTGGAAAAGTCCCTTAGTTTTGCATAGGACATTTGTTCATGTCAACACCTCCTTAACCAATATACAATCAAGATTAAAAAATGGAATCAAGGCTTCCTTATCCATGTAGAAGGACACGCCATGAGCCTTTACATAGAGAAACAAAGAATTATTTGAAATTGAACCAACAATATTAGCATTAATTGAGGGGATTTTGAATTGTAAAATCTTATATTTAAGAGAAAATAGTTTACCTTGTACAACCCTACCATATTGGGGATATTTTGGTGCTCCAAAGGATGAAGTCATCACTCCATTCTGAGATCCATTGGCGGGAACCTCCCTAGGGGTGTAATGGGTGACCAAAGGGCCCATTAGAGTAATAATAGTGTAGTTGTGGTTGCCACTTAATGTAAGGTGAACTAGGTACACTATATTTATTATTATTAAATAAAGCCCACTAGGTAGTTATTATGAAATAAATGCAATGTGGCCTTATGCTTAGGTTTTCTATCTATCTATAAATAAGGATGGAGTCCTCCTTATGAATCATGAATTGGAATATATTGTATTGAAGATTAGCTGATTAGGAGAATGTCCTCTCAAAGAGGCACGTGAACATGAGATGATCCTTCCATAAAGGATGACTATAAGGTGTTTCCCTACCTAAAGGGTATTTTGATATATGAAGTCAAGGGAATTTTTTATTATCATATTTTATGAATATCTTATTTATTATTAAATTTCGAGGGGTAAGGATCATAACATTTACCACCTTGATAAATAAGAGACCACAACATTCACCACCTTGCTAAATAGGAGACCACAACATAAAATGAATAGTTAGTTTTTGAAAGTTTTATCAACTATTTTTGAAATTTTTGTTTGTAGGATTATGATAATGGGGTTCAAGGGTATGTTTGTTTTTTTTGTTTTCTAGCGTATTCGTTACTAGTGGGACTAGCCCGTGGTCTAAGAAATCGTGACCCAAGGGCATATAAGCCATCAAAATCACCCGGGGAATGAACCTGGCTTGGGCCACACCAACCCTTAACATGGCGAGATTTTTTTGGGTGTCTCCTCTCGATTACCATGAGTTTTTAACCTTGGCTTCCTTATAGAATGCAACCCTCAAAATCCAATAGCACTAGTAGGATTTGAATTCAAGGGTATGCTTCACGCTGAAGAAATCTATGAAAAAATGCTTGGAATGATGTAATTCTAGATGGAATATACACCATAGCTCCTAGGTTGAAAACATGGGATAATAAAGAGGTTTGGGGTTCAAACCATGCCACCTAAACACAATAATTTAAATATATGATAACCATAGAGTATTTTTTCTACCAGATGGTGATTCAGTTGAGGTCACGTAATTGGTCTAAATAATAATCTATTCTCATGTCACTCTTGCAATATAATATGTGCATCCCTTGGATATGAAAATAACTATAGAATATTTCAATAAATTAAAGGAAACATTAAATAACACATCAATGAACCAATTTAAACAATTAAAGGGGAAATAACCCATTGATTCTCATTAATAATACATTTATACATGAAAAATCATGTGCTTTAGTGCCTTACTATGTCTCTCAGACCAACTCTCTACCTCTGATTCTATGTCTCGGGACATGCTAACCAAATTCTCTAGGTTTCTATCCATTCATTCTGCTCATCTAGATATTCATGTCCCTTAAAGGATCTTCACCTTCCATGGAACTTTGGTTATGCATTTGTTTTTTTCCTTCCTTATTGAATTCTCATATTCCCTTGGAATTATCCCTTGGTCATGTACAAGCATTTCCAGGTGAACTCATTATTCTCTCCATGTGAACTAATTATCATGCACCCAAACTATACCCAACACACCTGACTTTTCTTCTGCACTCTCCTCTAGTGCACATTCATTCCATGCATGCTTCATATTGCACACTTGCTTCCATAATTTTTTAATCCTAAGGACATCGACATATTGTATGGACATTTCTCTACCTATCATGATAATTTATATCTCATTCCTCTAGGGTGCTTGTGGATATAATTGTTGCAAGGATGATAGTGCATCAAAATTCCCTCGTGAATAAAAAAAACATGTCTTTAATTACATTGTTCCATCATGTTTAACCTCATTTTCTTTCACCTTCACCTTGTGAATTTTTTGATACCCCAAACTTAGAAATCCAGGTTCTTTATGCACGTGGCATATCCTTCCATTTAACTAGGAAATAATTGTATTCCACACCTTGCATCCATAATCCTCTATCATCAAGAAATACTCAAACTCATCCAACTTGTTCTTTTGATTATACTTGCAACCATATAAACATGATCTTCCCATAGGACCCAAACTATATGCTACTTGATTCAAAAGTGTTATACCTAAAATCAAGTCTTTGTCTTGCACAACCGCATTCTTTTGTGGTGGTAATTCATATAGCAAGTATTTGTATGCTATTTCACTTAGCTCCTTCAACAACTTCCTTACTTCTTTAGGTACTTCCTCCTTACAATACTTTTTTATCTTTTCATGCTATCAAATTTCATTGTGTATAGAAGTACATATCCTTTGGCTCCTCATCATTCATTGACAATAACTAAAGTACTTGTTTATCCTTTGTGACAGTGTAGGTGTTCTTCCTTCAATAACAGACTGTATTTTTTTCATGAAAACATGGTCTTACCTGTTGGTCCTAAAGTTTGCAACTAACTGCTAAAGGGAAGAGCTAGGCCACCTCAGGTTATGCATGGTTGGTTTTTTGATTTATGGGTCAGTTAGAGGGTTGGTTTACCAAGACATGAGCATAGTTTGGTGGGCCAAATGACATGGACGAGGGTGCTCCTTGGTTGGTGGCACACTAAGGAAAAACAAGTGAGGGAGTAAAGGTAAAAATAAAGAAAAACAACAAACCATTCGATGAACAATTTGCTGCCATAACTTTAAATATTAAAATATGATTTCAAGCATTAAACATGTACCAAAAACACAATTATTCCCACAGGTTGCAACAAAAAAAATCTTCACCAAAGCATAGCTATTATCACAGGTTGCATATTAATAAAGACAAGTTATATATTAGCAGAAGGAAAAGAAACGTACTTCACACAAATCAAAACTGTATTCAAGATAAGAAACACATACGAATTTGGACACAAACACATTGTCATCAATAGTATCTTCACCAGGTAGAGAGATTTAATCCATGCACAAAATGGGTCCAACCAGTTGTATTGATCCTTTTCTCCCAAAACGTTGAACCCTTCTAACGTACAAAGAATTCCTATTTATGACAGATGTGGAGGCCCTTGACCATTATGGAACTGAGGGTTCCTCTACACATCGGTTGTTAGATAGCTTATTAACTTAGCTAAAACACAATGCTGGAGTCTATTAATGAATACTCTGAGATTGAATTAATGAAAAGGAGTGGTTCTTATCACACAAAAAAGACCACTTATTATGCTTTAAACTTAAAAGAGTCTTGAACTAAACATCAAAAAATGCTACTAGCAATGAAATTGGAATGATGCATGCACTGGAATGAACTGAGATTTGACAGAAAATGACTAGGAGTGACAAATCTAAGTTCTGCATTGAGAACTAGCATGCATGCACACTATTGGAGGCCACTGGAGATAACTGAATATGTTGGCAATGTTTAGAAGCAAATCATCTGGCATTTTCTAGAGTCTTTGATATTCTTTCTGCAGTCCGGACGTGTAGTTTCCCAAATTCTGGTTTGGTGTTGCAGGGTCTGGATTCTAGAACTTCTGTTCTATACCTGTTGGATATTGCCAAACTACTTCTAGATGATCAATATGATGACGTGGACTAGCTCGACGTTCCCTAATTTGGCACCCTTTTATGCCACTAACAAAGATAAGCCACTCCGGGATTTCGACGTTCGGGAGTTTTGGAGTGCAGAATATTCTTATCTCTCGGAGGCCTGGAGTCATTAACCACCACTTATGATAATTAACCTGAGATTAAGACTTTAATCATTAAGTATTTCATGATTTCGGGACTGTGAATGTTGAGTTTGAGAATCTCCTGGAGCAATGTGGCAGTTCGGGACCCACTTCGGTTGTTCAGGGATCCTTCACTTTGAGGGTTCAAAGAAATGTGCTTGCTTTGAGTTGAAATCCCCTAGAGTGTTAATCTCCTGAAGTCATAACCACATTTATCTTATTTAACCTGAGATTTATCCTTTAATCATTTGGTGTTTTGGGATTTTCTGGACTCTGACTCTTTTGGAAATTGTGTTAAATCTCGATCAAAATATCCCAGAGGAAATTTCTCTAGAGTGACATGGCGGCTGTGACCTCACGACCGATGATGTGTCATGAAAAAAATGATGACATGTGTCACCTGGAGTGGGGAAAATAACGTGCTGAAAATGCTCGAAATGAGTGCCATGTGTCGGAAACCTATGGATTCAATGTGTCACCATAGATGAATGCTACGTGTCAACATAGATGAGAGCAATGTGTCTTCGTCTCTTTGGGGTTTAGGGGATTTCAAGAGCAAGGTATGTATAACTCCCGAAGGACTGGACTAACAGAGTGACATGACACTTCAGGACTTCGTCTCTTCGTCTCTTCGGGAGTTTCTGGATGTAGAGTATGGATATCTCCTAGACAGCTGACCATCGGGGGTGACGTGGTAGTTCAGGGCTCCAATACTTTGGGGGTTCATGATTGTCTTGGAGTAAAACCTCCCGGATGGTTGATCCTCCGGATCTGACATGGCAGTCTGATGTGTCATATAGCTGACGTGTCACATAAAGAAGGGTGACATGTGTCACTAAAAATAGTACAGATGACAGATCCAAATATGCTTGAAATGAGTGCCACATGTCATGATAGGATTGTGCCATGTGTCATGATAGAAGAATTCCATGTGTCATCTTGAGGAAGGACTTGTGTGAAAGGAACTTAGGCACTTCAAGGATTTGGCCTTCAACTCTTGGGATCTTCAGATCTGACATGTCTGTGAAGTCACTTTTGCTTACATGGTGTCAACGTTTCATCATTTGAGAGTTTTTGAATTTTGTGCTTGGAAATCACCGGAGGACGATCGCCAAAGCGATACAATGGTTCGATGTTCAGGAGTTTTTGGGTGCTTTGCTTGGAAATTTTAGCACCAAAGTTGTGGAGTGACTTATGTGTGACTCTTGAGATTAAACCTCACACGAGTTCTAGAATCCTGAATGTGCGAGAGCCATTGATCTAATGGCCTATTGGATCTCCACCGTTGAAATTTAACCTATCTATTTGGCTTGAAATCTAAGCCCACACTGAACTTTTCTGAATTGATGTGTTCTGTTCTGTGAAAGATTACTGTACATGCAAAATATTTGGTGGTCCTGGATGTCTCCTGCGCACACATAATACTTGGTGGACCTACTGCACACTCAATCAATGGTAAACATGATGACAAGTATTTCGAACCAAATCACAACATGCAATTATCCTTCAAGAAAACATAAACAATTTGCGTGAACAATAAATCAAGAAAGATAATGATAAAAAACCAAGTCATTTAGAGAGGAAAATTGACTTAACCAACAAGAAGAGAAATAATTTTGATGAAGGCATAGGGAAAAGAGGCAGGAGGGGCAGGGGTGTAGACTTAGGTTTCAAAATTGGCTTCAACTAGGGATAACACTTCCCTGTGAGGTGCTAATAACAACATATCAGTGCCTTGGAATTAAATAACTTGTTCCCACCTTCCTTCTCTTACCTCTGTTTCTCTCTGCCAACCATGTATATTTTCTACTGTCTCTCAACCATGCATCTTATTGAACTAAAAAATGCAACTACACCCCAATGCCTTTGTTGGGATATGGAGTCTTTATTCACACAAAAACTAACTAAAAATGAAATTCTCGAATGAAGAGCTTATTCAAATGCAAATGAAAAAGGAAAGAAACTATGGTACAAGAGGGACCTTCCCTTAGTCTTTCAAGAAAAATAGTGCTTCAGGAAGCGTCCATTTACTGGGCCTAAAATTTTTTTAGTATCATCCAGATTGTGTAAGACAAATGTGTTATTTTCTAGAATCTCAACCAGCTTAAAAGGACTAAAACAAAGGTTATCAAACTTACCATGCTTGGAGTTTTCTTCCCTACTGGCATCTCACCTCAGGACCAAGTCACCTTCTTGAAATATCTCCTTCTTGGTTTTATAGTCAAAGGCCAATTTGATCTTGCTCTGGTATGCTTCAGTGATCTAACTCAATGCTTCCCTTTTCTTTTGAACCTCTATAATCTGAAAGATTCTCCTCTAGATGTCATTTGAATCCTCCATTTCTTCCTATAGGAATTTCAAAACTTGTAGATCGAGATGAGTAGGGAAGACAACATCAATCCCATAGACCAGATGAAATGGTGAGGTTCCCAAGAATCTCTTGGTGCTGATCATATCAGCCCACAAGGCATACTTAAGTTAAGAGTCCCATGATTTCTTGTTTTCAGTCAACAATTTGTTGATGATCTTGATGAGAGTCTTGTTTGATGACTCAACCAACCCATTCCCATGAGGATAATAGGGTGTGGAATGTGTCAAGGAGATTTTATGGATACCACCGAATTCAATCATGTCTTTGGACTTGAATGCCTGGGCATTTTCTATTACAATCTTTCTAGGGTAACCAAATTTGGCAAAGATATTGGTTTCTAAAAATTTCATAATCACTTTGTCAGTAGCATTCCTAGTGGGCACAACCTCGATCCATTTGGTAAAGTAGTCAGTGGCAGTGAGGATCCAATTATGCTTCCCACTGGAGGGTGGATTTATATCACCTATGAAATCTAATCCCCATTGCTGAAAGGGGCCATTGGTAGTGATAGTTTTCAGGGGAAGTGAGAGTAACTTCTACTTTCCTACAAACTTTTGACATTCATTGCAAGCCCTTACTGTAGTGAATACATCAGAGAAAAGGGTGGGCCAATAGTACCATGCCCTTAATATCTTGAGGGTTGTAGATTTCCAATGTTGGTGTCCCCCAAAAAATCCCCTGTGCATATCTTTTATGACTTGCTTAGCTTCATTTTCACCAAGACACTTTACTAGGATGCCAACAAGATCCCTCCAATATAAGTTCTGATTTAAAATGCAGAATTTATAGATTTTAATTTGACAGATCTGGCCCTCTTCTTCTTCAAATATGGTGGGCATTCTAGGTGCTACAAAAAGTAAATAATATCTCAGTACCAAGGTGAAGAAGAGTAGTTTTCAAATACATGCTTGCTGTCTTGTCCAGACTGTGTCATGGGTGCATCGGATTGGGTGACGATCTGATGCAATTCCAACACCTTACAGTTTGATTATGATAATAACTTGGCAAGTCCCCATCCCTTTATCATCTTGGTTGGATTTATGTGCAGGTCATAATCCAACAATTTAACAATCCATTTCCCTCTTTTCCCTTCACTATCTGGTTGGATCAGAATCTCTTTAACACTGCTGCTAGAAACATAGGTTGTTATGTTGGATTGTAACACATACACCTCGAAGGATTTCAATGCTTTGACCAATGCACAGGCCTACTTTTCTAATATATCATACTTCAGCTCAACATATCAGAGGGATTTTCTGAAAAAGGCTATGGGTTGTTCATGGCCTTCTTGATTCTTTTGCAGTAGAACAACAACAATGGTTTCCTTGGAGGCAAAATAAAATATAAAGAACTCTTTGGCATAGTCAAAGATGAATAATACAGGGGCTTCAACCAAGGCTTGTTTGATCCTCTGGATTGCTGATTTTTCCTCCTGTGACCACTTGATAACAACATATTTCTTCATCATGTTGGTGATAGGCCTTATGATTTCATCAAAGTTGGGCACAAAGCACCTCAAGAAATTTATCCTGCCTATAAAAGAATGAACATACTTCTTGTTTCTGGGAATTTCAATTTTTTGAATGGCCTCCACTCTCTTAGGGTCTATCTTTATACCTCCTGCTGATATGATGTGGCCTAGGAGTTTACCTTTTGGCATAGAAAAGTGGGACTTCTTGGGATTCAAACAGATCCCATACCTTTTGCATTTTCAGAAGATCTTCTTAAGGTGTTATAAATGCTCATCATCCGACTTGGAGAAAATGGTGATGTCATCCAAATATATAACCCTAATTTGTCTTTCTCCCCCAAGAAAGCTACATCCATATCCCTTTGAAAGGTGGCCCCTGCGTTCATCGGCCCAAAGGGTATTTTTTCGTACATAAATTTCCCCCAAGGGGTAGTGAGTGTTGTTTTTTCTTTGTCTTCTTCACATATTTCTATTCGGTTATAACCAGATTACCCATCCAACAAGGAGATTCTGTGGGCACCTACTACCCTTTACAAAATATGGTCCATCTTGGGCAGGGGGTAGTTGTCTTTTAGGGAACACTTGTTGAGATTTCGAAAATCAACACACAAGCATATTTCCCCACTCTTTTTTCTCACAGGTACCAAGTTGGCCACCCAATCTGAGTACCTCAAAGGCACAATAATTATGGCATCATGCATTCTTTTCAACTCTTTTTCAATTATGGACATCAACATGGGATTGAATTGCCTGATCTTCTATCTGAATGGATTAGAACCATCCTTCAGAGGGATTTTGTGCTGGATGATATCAGTGTCAAATGTATTGAAATCCTCATACGACCATGCAAAAATATCATCAAATTTTTTCATAAGGTTTACATACCTTTCCTTTTGTTCTGGGTGTAGTGCCTTGGATAATTTGACTATTTTGTGATTTTCAATAGTCCCAATGTTGCAGTCCATCACTTCCTCTTCTTGATCTTTTATGGCAGCTCCTCTGGAGACATCATGACTGTCAAATAACCTTTCCAATGGCACTAGAACCCTGGGGATGTAGTTTGTTGTAAGTTCCACAATGTTGTGGCCAACCACTTTGTTCCATAGATGAGATGTTTGTTGATTCTCTGATTCATCATCTTCACCTTGTTGATCTATAGAGATATTGGAGAATTCTTCTATGGTATGAAAAAATATTTGCATCTCCAGGTCATCACTAAAGACTTGCCAAGGATTGATGTTGTCTGGTATGGATGTCCCGTGTCTGACTTCCACCTGATACTTGATATTTGGACCAATGGGAGGTCTGAAGGTGTTGGAAACCAATGCCAAAGAATCCACCTTCTGATTTTCCTCTCTAGGAATGGAGGAGATATTGAATGCCAGAAAGAACTTGTCAACCAGGTCCCATATCCCATTCCTGTATTTTTTGAGCCTCTTTTGCTTAGCTTGATAGATTTTTTTCACTCAATTGATGATTAACTCAGAATCACCAAAAACTGCCAAACTTTCAATGGCCATGTCTTTAGCAACCCTCAATCCAAGCACCAAATCTTCATACTCAGCTATATTGTTAGTAGTCTTGAATTCCATCTTATAAGAGAGCATTATAACCTTCTGTGCAAGGTAAATGAGGACTATACCAGCCCCAGAACCTTCTTTTGATGAAGAGCCATCGAAATAAATCTTCCACACTTTGTTTTGCTGATTTTTCAAAGCATGATCTTTGCATTTGCCGATTGTAATTTCTGGTTTCTCACCATTTAGATGAAAAACAAATGAGCCAATCTCATCCTCAACAACATAAATTGGGTGATTGCTTGGATTCTAATGATCACTGACAATATAGGCCAATCTAAACTCTCTGTATAGCTTCCTGTTCTCTCCTCCAAAAATAGGGATGGTGGCATATGTGAGGTCCATTTGTAATGATCCCCCAACCTTCTTGGCCCACGTCCTGGACAAAATCATACCAAACTTGGGGTGAATGTCAGCCACAACGATGTCCATCACTACACTTTTCATGGGTAACTGTGCCAAAGAAAGCACCAAATATTTTATTAATCTCAAACATTTGACTTTTTTGGAGTCAAAGGAGTAAAGTTATTGATAGGGATTGGTGATCTCCAGACCTAGTTCTCATGACATTTTGTGAGGCACCTGAGTCCATGATACAATTATGCAGGATCTTGTCATGGAAATTTAAAGATATGTAGAAAGGTGGAGAAGCATCAAATCCATCCTCAATGTGTGGGCCGATAGTGATGGCTAGGTTCTCATCCTGTAGAATAATTACATCAGAAGTTACAACAGAGGTAGGTGGTTGTAGAACCTTCATAATGGATTGTTTGAAAGGCTCATTTTTTAATAATTCTGACAAAGGTACAAGGATCTTTATCTTTCTCAACTCATGCTCTAGGATGAAAGATACTTGTGGCCTATCAACTTCCTTTACTTCAGGGACAACAGGTTTACATGGAGGAGGTTGGTGATCTTTAGCCACTTCACCCTTGCTTGGATTTCGCTTGGGAGGAACCTCTGCTTTTCTATTCTTATCAGAGGTGGTGGCTTTGAGAACACATGTTCTAGGCCTCAATTCATATTTCTTTTGGGGTTGGCCTTGAATGAATCCCTCTTCCCCTATCTCAACATAAAACTTATTTGACAGTTGTGCTACCTCATAATCTTGTTGCGTTAAGTGACTGGTGTAAAAATTTGTTTCATTGAAAAGTACACCAACATCATCCACAACATCATTGTCTGCATCCATCTCCTCAATCTGACTTTTTTGGAAAGGAGGTACTACTCTTTGGTCATCAACATTCCTCCTCTCTCTCTGCATTATCTAAGGGGCATCATTCGACCTTCTAAACTAGTTGGGATTTTTGTCCCAACCCCTTGAAAATCTTTGTTTGGTTGTTTAGATTCCCATTTCATCTTAGCTATTTCAGATGTCAGATCCTTCAAAGTTTCGGTCATTTCATCAAGTTTGGGATCAGATGTGGCTGGGTTAGAGGAGGCAGAGGAATCCTCTCTCTGTTTCTTCTTTTCTTTTTCAGATCTAGTCTTTAATCAGTCTGATGCCAATATGTTAGATTCAACCTCAATGGCTGCTTCTTGCATGGGTAGCATGGTAGTGGATCTTCTCTCCCTTAACAAAAGAGAGAATTATGCATCAAATGCATTGGCATAAGTGATCTTGGAAGAGGATTCAATTGGCTTTATCTCATCTGGGATCCTATCATACATCTTATTAAATATCTTGGTGAAGTAAAAAATAGACTCACCATTCTTTCTCTTAAGGGCCCCAAACTCAGTGATGTAATACAGATAACCCCTTCTATCCCCCCATTGCTTTATGAAATATTCATATAATGAATCGATATCCACAATCGAGGATGGAGGGAGGCCCCATAACCATTTTCTTATCTCCCCATCAAGTCTTTGTACTAAAAACCTCATCGACACATCTACATAGTCAATGTTAAAGTTGCTAGCAAAGCTGTAAAAGGATACAAGATGTTCCTCAGATATGACATCCCCTTCCCCATTATATCTGGGAAAATATTTCATGTAATATGTGGCTGGGAGTGCATGTAAGCCTACATGCAGAACTAGGGGTGCATATCTGGCAACAATTATGGAGTCCATCCTATTAACAACCATTGTTTGGGAAATAGGAATTTGAAGATTGATTGGAGATACAGGGGTGGATGTTGGAGTAAATGATGAAGTAGAGGAAAGAGTTGTAGGTGTTTGCAGTTCCTTGGAATTGTGTTTCTTAGGGCTAGCAAATTCAAGCTGCTTGTGATGATGAAGAACAATTGATTCTTTAGGTGCAACTTTACCCTTGAGGGGTGAGGTATATCTCTTAGCTAAGGTGGATTTTCTTAGATGTCTTTCTGGCTCAGAGACTACTGTGTCCTTCTTAGGATTAGGATGAGCCTTAGTGGCTCTTGTGTTCTTAGATTTGGATTTCTTGAGTCCTTTTCTAGGAGCCAATATTTATTTTTTGAAGTTTACTCAATGGAGTCGCCAGGTGAAATATGGCAGTCTGAATGTCTCTGATAATTTTTCACCATCAAAGATCTGATTTGATCATTGTTGTTCTGCCAGGGAAAGATATTGTATTATTCTGTTCCTTGGAAATGACACCAGAAGATGTTGGTCCTAAAGTCTGCACCTGATTGCTAAAGGGAAGAGCTAGGCCACCTCATGTTATGAATGGTTGGTTTTTTGGTTTATGGGTTAGTTAGAGGGTTGGTTTACCAAGACATGAGCATAGTTTGGTTGGAAAAATGATATGGACAAGGGTCCTCCTTGGATGGTGGCACACTAAGGACAAACAAGCGAGACAGTAAAGGTAAAACAAAGAAAAATAACAAACCATTCAATGAACAATCTGCTGCCAGAAGTTTAAATCTTAAAATATCATTTCAAGCATTAAACATGTACCAAAAACACAATTATTCCCACAGGTTGCAACAAAAACAAATCTTCATCAAAGCATAGTTGTTATCACAGGTTGCATATTAATAAAGACAAGTTATACACTAGCTGAAGGAAAAGAAACATACTTCACACAAATCAAAATTGTATTCAAGATAAAAAACACATATGAATTTGGACAACACACACTATCATCAATAGTATCTTCACTAGGTAGAGAGCTTTAATCCATGCACAGAATGGGTCCAACTAGTTGTTGTATTGATCTTTTTCTCCCCAAAAAATGAACCCTTCTAACATACAAAGAATGCCAATTTATCACGGATGTGGAGGCCCTCGACCAATGTGGAACTGAGGGTTCCTCTACACATTGAATGTTAAACAACTTATTAACTTAAATAAAACACACTTCTGGAGTCTGTTAATGAATACTCTAAGCTTGACTTAATGAAAAGAAGTGGTTCTTATCACACAAAAAAGACCACTTATTATGCTTTAAAATTAAAAGAGTCTTGAACTGAACAATTAAAAGATGCTACTAGCAATGAAAATGGACTGATGCATGCACTGGAATGAACTGAGATTTGATAGAAAATGTCTAGGAGGGACATAAATGAGTTCTGCATTGAGCACTAGCATGCATGCGCGTTGTTGGAGGCCACTGGAGATAACTGAATATGTTGGTAGTGTTTAGAAGAAAATCATCTGGTGTTTTTTGGAGTCTCTGATATTGTTTATGCAGTCCAGATGTGTAGTTTCCCAAATTCTAGTTTGGTGTTGCAGGATCTAGATTCCATAACTTTTGTTCTATACTTTTTGGTTATCGCCAAACTACTCCTAGATGAGAAATCTGATGACGTGGACTAGCTCGACGTTCCCTGGTTTGGCACCCTTTTATGCCATTAACGAAGATAAGCCACTCTGATATTTCGACATTTGGGAGTTTTGGAGTGCAGAATATTCATATCTCTCGGAGGCCCGAAGTCATTAACCACCACTTATTCTAATTAACCCAAGATTAAGACTTTCATCATTAAATATTTTGGGAGTTCGGGACTGTGAATGCTGAGTTTGAGAATCTCTCGGAGCGACGTGGCAGTTCAGGAACCACTTTGAATATTCAAGGCTATGACACTTCAAAGGTTCAGAGAACCGTGCTCGCTTTGAGTTGAAATCCCCCAGCGTGCTAATCTCTCGAAGTCATAACCACTTTTATCTTAATTAACCTGAGATTTATCCTTTAATCATTTGGCATTTCGGGAGTTTTTGGACTTTGACTCTTTTGAAAATTGTGTTAACTCTTGATCAAAATCTCCCAGAGGAAATTTCCTCGGAGTGACATGGCGAATGTGACGTCACGACTGGTGATGTGCCATGAAAAGAAGGGTGACATGTGTCACCTGGAATGGGGCAAATAGTGTGCTGAAAATGATCGAAATGAGTGCCACATGTCACCATGAATAAATGCTATGTGTCAGCATAGATGAGTTCTATGTGTCTTCTACTCTGGGTTTCTAGGGCTTTCAGACACAAAGTATGTATAAATCCCATAGGACTAGACTAGTGAAGTGACGTGTCACTTCAGGACTTCGTCTCTTCGGCTCTTTGAGAGTTTCTAGATGTAGAGTATGGATATCTCCCAAACAATTGACCCCCCGGATCAACATGGCAATTCGGGGCTTCAACCCTTCGGGGCTCCAATACTTCAGGGGTTCACAATTGTCTTGGAGTAAAACCTCCTGGATGGGTGATCCTCCAGATGTGACATGGTAGTATGATGTGTCATATTGCTAACGTGTCACAGAAAGAAGGGTGAAATGTGTCACTTGAAACAGTAAATATGAAGGACCCAAATATGCTTGAAATGAGTGCCACGTGTTGTGATAGGATTGTGCCATGTGTCATGATAGAAGAGAGCCACATGTCGTCTTGAGGAAGGAATTGTGTGAAAGGAACTTAGGCATTTCGAGGCTTTGGCCTTCGACTCTTTAGATATAATGTGTCCATGACATCAATGTCGTTGATGTGGCATTGACGTTTCGACATTTGGGAGTTTTTGAATGTTGTGCTTGGAAATCCTCAGAGGACGATTGTCGAAGCGATACAATGGTTCGACATTCAGGAGTTTTTGGATGTTGTTCTTGGAAATTTTGGTGTAGAAGTCACACAGTGACTTATGTTTGACTCTTTCAATTAAACCTCACATGATTTATGGAATCTTGAATGTGCAAGAGCTGTTGATCTAATTTCCCGTTGGATCTCCACCATTGAAATTTAATCTGTTTATTTAGCTTGAAATCTAAGCCCGAAATGAATTGCTCCAAATTGTTGCGTTCTGTTCTGCAGAAGCTTACTGCACATACAAAGGACTTGGTGGTCTTGGATGTCTCCTGTGCACACAAAATACTTGGTAGAACTTCTACACGCTCAATCAATGGAAAACATGATGACAAGTATTTCGAACCAAATCACGACATGAAATTATTCTTCAAGAAAACATAAACAATTTGCGCAAAGAATCAATAAAGAAAGATAATGATAAAAAACAATTCATTTAGAGAGGGAAACCGACTTAACCAACCAAAAGATAAATAATTTTGATGAAGGCATAGGGAAAAGAGGCAGGAGGGGTAGGGGTAGAGACTTAGGTCTCAACATTACCAATTAAAAAATGGAAATCATATAACATATAACATCACATATAACTTCAACTTTACTCTCCAATGTTGAATGACACCCTACATCAATTAATTACCATTAATTAATTCTCACATTGAAACTAGAACCACACACACACACAGAGACACACACACACACACACACCCATCCATTAAGGTTAGCATAAGTGTTCTTGAAAACATAAGTATCCCAACAGAGTATGAACACCTTTAATAATCACTCACACAACTTGATAAAAGATAATCACATTGATGTTTTGACGTGGTAAAACCCTATGGAGAAACATCCATGGTCTCAACTAACGCGACCACTTGGAGCAATTTATTGATGCAAAAGAAAAATATTACAGAGAGATTTACAATAAATTTTCTCATAATTGATCATCGACAAATGACCCTCCATGCTCTTTAAATAGAGATCATGGACCAATCGGGTGTTAAGCCACATATCAATGTAGCCATTCATATCGAGGAGAATATGAAACGTCAGATCACTCAATTTTGGGAACATATCATGATCGTCAGATTACCTAACTACAAATGCATACTAAAGAAACACACTTTTAACTAGCAACACATTAGGCCACGTTGATCTTAACTAACTCCTAAGTGTCTAAATATCCTAACATCCTCCCTTAAGAACAACTTGGGATAGGATGGAAGGATTTACAAAGGAAACACAATAGGATAAGGAAGGAGTAATTAGAGCCTATTCCCCTTTAATTACAACTTCATAAACTCCTAACATATATCGAAGTTTGGAAAACTTCGCTTTTGTAAGAGACTTTGTGAAAATGTCTGTAACTTGATCTTTTGTAGGGAAAACATCACTTCGATAAATCGATCATGAATGAGACTTTTGATGAAGTGCATGTGTAGATATATGTGTTTATGATGATGATGTTGAATTGGATATTTGGTGAGCTTGATGGAACTCTGATTGTTGCACCGGAGGGTGGTCGGATGCTGCTGTTGGAATCAAAATCTGAAAGGATCTCTCTAAGCCATATGGATTCCTGACTTGCATTAACTACTACTTGGTACTCTGCTTCTGTTGAAGAAAGAGAAATAACCTATTGTTTCTTATAGGCCCAAGTGACAGGTCCTGAACCAAGGTTGAAAGCATAACCTTTAGTAGAATTTCAATCATCAGGGTCACCGAACCAATCTAAATCAATGAAACTAACCAGTAAAGGAGTCCCCCCTAAGCTATACTATATCTAGAACAAAACTGTACCTCAGACATACCGAAGTCTTCTTTTAGCTTCTTTCTAATGGATTTCATGAGGTTTTTGTATATACTAGGCAACAAGACCAAGAAAAAGGAAATATCAAGATGAGTATGAGTCAAATATAAGAGGCTACCAAGTAATTGATGGTACAAGGTGGCATGAAATTCATGAGAAGTACAAGTGATAGCAAGTTTGACTCCAGACTGGAAGGGAGAAGGGGATAGTTTATAGTATTCCATGTGAAAGTGATGAATAAGGTCACAAACATACTTATACTGGGAAATACATATTCCTTCCTTGGTTTGTAATACTTGGAGGCCAAGGAAATAATGCAAATATCCTAAGTCTTTCATTTCAAATTTCTTTTTAAGGATGAATTTCACATGGGTTAAATTTTTTGGGTCACTACTAGTGAGGATAAGGTCATCAACATAAAGAAAAATTATTATGAGATGGATTCCTACTTTGTTGGTATAGACATTAGGATTAGAATGACATCTAGAAAAGATGGTGTCAAGGAGAAAGTTGTCCATTTTGGCATACCAAGTTCAGGGAGATTGCTTAACACCATAAAGAGATTTCTTGAGGTGACAAACAAGGATAGATTCATTTTTGACATGTCCATGAGGTTGTTCCATGAAGATTTCATCTTCCAAATCCCCATGCAATAATGTG
This sequence comes from Picea glauca, assembly GCA_000966675.3. Taxonomy (NCBI): domain Eukaryota; kingdom Viridiplantae; phylum Streptophyta; class Pinopsida; order Pinales; family Pinaceae; genus Picea; species Picea glauca. Next base: position 243,401 of record JZKD02S1627253.1, on the reverse strand, counting down.
GATTTAACATCCATCTGAAGGACCTCCCATTTATGGGAGACAACAAGGGAAAGAACAAGGCGAATGGAATTGATTTTGGCTACAGGGGAAAATGTTTCATTATATTCTATTCCTTCAACTTGAGAGAGCCTTCAGTAACTAACTGAGCATTGTGTCTTTAAAAAATTCCATCTAATGCACACTTAGTTCTATAGACCCATTTACATCTAACAATTTTTCTTCCTTTCAGAAGAGGTACAGGATCCCAAGTATTGTTTGCCATTAAAGAGTGATACTCTTCATTCATTGTAGCATTGTATCCTAATATGGATGACCTAAATCTTCTAAAAATGTATCTGGATCACGAGTCTCTTAAACTTGAGCCAAAAGAGAGGAGACTCACTATAACTGTGAATGATTCCAATGCTGATATGAAGGATCACCGACAAGATCACCAATTTCTTCTTGTGTTGAACATACCCATCTAGGAAGTGGTGGTGATGGTGTTGGTTCTTGTTCAATGGACTCATCTGGAGGAAGGTGAATAGGAGGAGGTGGATTTTAATTATCACTATCATCATATGAAGAATAAGAAACCACACTATCATCATATGAAGAAGAAGAAACCAAAACAAGAACAAAAGAAGGAAGAAATGCCAAAGATGGATCGTAGGCCGAAGAAGGCACAAATGTCGAATTAGGATCATAGGCCAAGATATTTTTATCAAATTTAACATCTCTTCGAATACTAATTTCATTTGAGTGAGGTTCAAGAAGATTGTAACCTTTGACATCTTTAGAATAACCAACAAAAATACACTTCTTACTTTTAGGCTATAAAGCTTTCCTTTTTCTCATCAAGAATGTGATCCCATGCTACACTATGAAATACACAGAAGTGACTTACACATGTCTTAAGTTTGTTCCATGATTCTTCCGATGTTATATTTTTTAGAGCCTTAGTGGAAGTGCGATCTACTATGTAATTTTGATAGTTAATGGATTCCACCCAATACTTTAGACTTAATCCCTTAGATTGGATCATACAATTAGCCATTTATTTGAAAGTGTAGTTATTTCACTTAAAAACACCATTTTGTTGTGGTGTATATGGAGCAATGTGTTGCATTTGGATGCCCTATGCAGTGAAGTAAATTTTAAATTAGTTTTTCACATATTCATGTCCATTATGTGTTCTTAAAATTTGAAGTTGATGTCCAAATTGTTTTTCTACAAGGGCCTTGTAGGCCAATAACTTGTCAAAAACTTTTCTCTTAAGTTTTAAGTATTAAACCCAAGTGCATCTGGAAAAGTCATCAATGAAAGTTAAGAAATACTTGCACCTAGAAAAACAAGGAGAAGAAATTGGACCACACAAGTCACTTTTAACAAGCTATAAAGGGGTCGAGGCATGCCAAGAGCCATGTTTGTCAAAAATGTCCCGATGATGTTTGTCGAGAAAAAAACCAACACAAACACCATCTCTACAAGAAACAAGAGGAAGACCAGTCACTATATGTTGATTAAATAGTTGCTACAATGAGTGATAGTCGATATGACCAAAACACTCATGCCAAATTTTTCTCAAGTCATCATTATGAGAAACAAAAACGGATGGAAAATATGATGACCCAAAGTTGTCAAACTTGTACAACCTGGTAATATCATCAATAATTCCAGTTGCGAGAACATCCTGAGGATATTTTAGATCCTTGATTACAACTTGGCGAGGTGAAAACTCTATAGTTTTACCTCCACCTGAATGAGTGATTTGGTATACTATTAGAAGTTTGTAGGAAATACTTGGAACACATAGTACATCATTGAAATAACCATTATCTACCTAAATTTTTCTAGACCCTACAACACTAAGATATCTATCATCGCCAACAAATATTTTATTTGTGTTAAATTCGTTTAGACAAGAAACTATGGATTTATCCTTAGCCATATGATAAGACACTCCATAATCAATAAGCCACTCATAAGAAGTAGAATTAATATAAGTTGCATTGAAGGAGAAACCAAAAGTATAAAGTGCATGTCCATGAGAAGAAAAAGAAGAAGAATCAATACTGATTTTTTTCTTCTTCATCGTTGCTTCTAAAGTTGCCATATTCGTAAAAAAGTTGGACTCATCATGACCATATTTCCCACAAAATTTGCAATGTTTTTCTGTTTATTGTTTTTAGATTTTGCTCCTTTGTCACCATTAGGAGCTGAAGTTGGATGAGAGGGTTTGGAACCCTTGTTTTTCTTGTTGTTGTGGTGAGGATGTTGCTTCTTGGGATTCTTGGATTTATCTTTCTGTTGGGACAATATGGATTTGTTGGATGTACCTACAGTTATAATCAATCCAAGTTGCAGAAGATTACCTTTCTCTCGAATCAAAGCATCACAAAAGGACTCAAGAGAAGGATTTTTTATAAGCACTCCCTAAATCTTCTATGGTGGCATAAAAGGTAGAAAAAAAACATAATATGCACTACCAAGATTAATAAGAATAAAATATATGCATCTACCTTTCGAAGGATCTATTTTTCATTCTATACATTAAATTCTAAGTGTTTTGAACTTACATAAGTATTCGTCAATGCAAGGAAAATCATTTGGAATTAAGGTCATTAACTTATTCTCCAACTGGTGGGCTTGAATAATATTGTGTTTACCAAAATTAGTTTCAAGTTTTTCCCAAGCATCATCATGGTCATCAATTCCTTGAAGGTGAAACCTTAAATTAGGAGAGATGGACATTTCGATCAGTCCATGCGATTTATCATTTTTATTGGCCCATTTAAATTTCTTTTCATAATCACTAGGTTCTAGTTCTTTCCCCATGGTAATTTAGTACAATACTTTACTTCTTAATACATCCTCCATATGAGATTTCCATGAGAAGTAGTTGGTACTGGTAAGAAAAATATCACTGGGATATGCCATACTAAAATATGCAAAAAATATGAAACTGATGGTTTGGATGGAAACATCTCAAAAAAATAGACCGTTAAAAAAAATGACACAAAACGAACTTTGTATGTGAAAGTTATGCCCTTTTGAAAAAAGGCATAAATGGTAACCAAAGGGCCACATGGAAAATAGAAGTTGGTCCATGTGGTGATACTCCTCCTTCTAATAACCTCACTTTCACAATAAGTTGGTTATGAAGTGACCCACTTTTATAGAATAAGCGGGGATCACTTTTAAGTTACTTTATAAATGAAAGTTGCATGCAAAAATAAATGACTTAAAATAAAATATTAAAGCTACTTACAATGATTCACCTTTATAATTTAAGTGAAATACACTTTACAATGGATGCATGAACTTTAAAAAAAAGTAACAAAAAAGAGACTTGAACTCAAGACCTCTTACTTAATAAAGAAACTTTTAACCAAGTGAGCTAGGGAAAAACATATTATATTGTTTAGAAGGAGGATTTAGGTTTTTGTTGTTGTGGAAGATGGCCTTGGAAAGCATTCTCATAAAAAACTCTTTTCACACAAGACAATGTTTTTGCTTCTCGACAAAAACAAGGGTTAAATATTGCTTAGCTTACCTGAAAAATGCAATTTTTCCCTTTGTTTCTGATTTACCGAGATCACATAGAGTGCACAACAAAGAGCACACATAGACATGAAAACCCATTCTTCTCAGTTTCTAATTTTCCAAGATCTCACAAAGAGTGGGGCAAAGAGAACATGCAGATTGGAAAAAGTAGCAACCCAGAAGTAAAAAACAAAAAAAATAATAAAACCAAAATATTAGCTCTACAAAAATTTAAAAAGGGCATATTCAGGCTTTATACCTCCATCTCTGACTAAAATGGTCATATATTGGGAAAACATAAACATTTTTGAGTGAAATGAAAGGCCTTCCTAACTAAAACGAGCACTCCAGACGTAATGGAACAATCCTCTTATCCCATAAATGTATGCAAATGGTAGAAAATATAGATGTGACAACACTACTTCATGATCTCGATCTACAATGGGAGTGGGTATTCAAATGTGATTTGATACCAATAATCAACAACACAAGTATTCAAAAAGAGGATGAACACCTTCAATAGCCACTCACACAACCAAGTCAAATATCAACACACCAATGTTTTGATGTGGTAAAATCCCTATGGGTAAAAATCCATGAACTCAACCAACATGGCCACTTGGAGAAATTTATTAATGCAAAAGAAAAATATTAAAGAGAGATTTACAAGAGAATTTATCACAATTGATCATCGGAAAATGACCCTCCATGCTCTTTAAATAAAGATCATGGACCAATAAGGTGTTAAGCCACATATCAATTTAGCCATTAATATCGAGGAGAATATGAACTGTTAGATCACTTTATGTCGAGAACATATTGTGACCGTTGGATTACCTAAATGAAAATGTGTACTAAAGAAGCACACTTTTACCTAACGACACATTATACCAAGTTGATCTTAACTAACTCCTAAGTGTCTAAATATCCTAACAAAGTATTATGAGCTAGACGTAAGATCTCTCCCACAAAGTTGGGGAGGTCAAATATTGGACTCTCTTGATCCCATTAGGCTTAGGATCCATAACCAGGGTTGATGGTTTACCACATTTACCATCCATAGATCATGGGGAAGTACTTAGGTTTTTTTTGCAAGGTTTTCCTTTGGAAAAATTACACAGACACACACACATACACACACACTCAAAATATTATAGATATATGTATCGATTATATTGATTATCTTACACACACATACTGTGGAAAAAATCATAATTTCATTTATAAAAAAAGTGAAATTAGATTCTTAAGATTCTATACAAATCATTACTAGATTCCAATATAATACTCCCATAGGCCTATATACCACAAATATTTCCTCATTTAGAGACCCCCTTAGTTTCTATCCATACTATTTCCCCTATATTTACTGTCTATTGTCAAATGAGTCACATTAGCATATTATCTCAGGTTCTTAGCCCTTGATATTCAAAAAATAATTGTCCAAAATTACATCTTAAAACCCTTATCCTATCATTAGTCTATGATCATTGTTCAAAACCAATTAAAAAATCAATATTATATTGTTTCACCAAGTTTTTAATAAAAATTAGAGTGGAAATATTCATTCCTTCTTCCTTTTAGCTCCTTGCCAATGTTGCATTGACCTGTATCCATAAGAAGTATAGCTTTTGATAATCCATCAATAGTCATATTCCCTTCTATATAAACATGTTGATACTATATTGAATTAAATATGGAAGTGAAATTTTGTACTTCATCAAATATAGGTTGGTTGATGAATAAAATTTTCCAAAGTGTTTGAGCCTTGCATCTACTTTATCACTACTTGAGAATCCCCAAATATTTGCAACAATTTTAAATACAAACATAAATAACAATTTCAATGCCATAATCTCTACAATGTTTTTGATCCCCTATCTAGAAATGCTTTGAATTTTATGATGCGTGTGTCCATTATATGAAGTATTCCCCCCGTTCCATATACTTGTTGGTCTCCTTGCGTCGCTTCATCAAAATATCCCCAGGCACATGTTCTATTAACTAATTCAATTAAAATTTATCTGGCAGTCTTCTCAACCTTTGTTTTCTAAACTTTATTTAATATATTTATACCCTAAGTATCCCATTGTACATGTGGAACTAGTCTATCTTCAAATAACCTTGAATTTCAGGCAAGCTATATACTCCATACTATATTCGAAAAAAGGTAAATCTTTAAGAGACTCAGTATATTTCTTTTAACACTAGGAACAAAAACATTCCTCAATAGTATTACCTCTCTAGGAATCCCTTAAACCTATAACAACTCCAAGCTCCCATCACACTTGTATAAAATATACACATTGAACAAATAAATGGATATTTGTTTCTTAGTTTTCTTTGCGAAGGGAACATATACTAGACCTTTCCAACTTCATCTATGCAATATTTCCCACATTAAATCCTTTCGCATAAGGACCGACCACATGAATGTGTGTGCTTTTAAGGACATTTTATTTTTCATATCAATTTCCACCACCGTACAGTATCATGCCCATCTTCTCCTTCACAAAAAACCTTATAACCAAGATTTGTGGAATAACAACGTCCTTAGAACATATCACCATCCACTCATCTTCCAACCCAATTTTTGTTGTAGTATTCCATTCTTGTCTCCATATAGAAGATACATATGGATTAAACAGATAGTATAAATAATAATACCCCCTATCCCTAAGATATCCAATAAGGTTTCTAGGTAATCTATACTTTAGGCCACTACTAGACCAAGGATCCTCTCGTATTCTCACCCTATGACCATTTCCAAATTTCCACAACAACCAACTATCAATCAAAAGTAAAGATAATAACATGACCTTCCATATAATAAATTCATTTTTCCATAAATTTGTGGGATTCCTAATCCACTCCTCAATTGGGTCTTGCTCTATATACTCTTGGGAAACCACTTGACACCAGATTCCATTACCATTTTTTAACCTCCACACACATTTTAATACTAAGGTCGTGGAGGAGAAGTGAACATTATTTAGTCCCCACCATCCTTTCTCCTTAGGCACAAATCTCCTTTACCACCTTACCAGTGAAATCCCTCTTTCTTCTCTATCTCTAGATATAAATCTGAAACTTATTCTACTTATCTATTCTAATACCACTTTAGGAATGAAATAAAAGGACAACCAATATATTATTATAACTTCCAACATTGGTTCCACTAATATAAGTCTCATACCTCCTGATAACCATCGATTGCAACACACTAAAATCCCTTTTTGACATTTAGATATCAACCAGTCCTAATATTTCCTCCCATAACCATTTGGATTGATATGGAAACTTAGATACTTCAAATCATTTTGTAAATATATATTTTGATAAGGGAACATAAGAGATTACAATTATGTGTCATCCTCATTAACACTCACAAAAGAGATACTAGATTTTTCCGCATTGATCTTCATTAATTTCCTTGAGTTTTGAACACAGTTATTGACTTGATGAGAACCCTCCAAAGTTATTTTTTTTAGAGGTTTTTAGTCACTATTTTCACCATTGTTTAAAAAATAGGTGCTATTGAGAGCACATTTTTTTCAAGGTTAAAATTACCACCTTTTACAACCATGACCTTAAAAAACTAGTCGTGTTTCCAACAAAATAATTAAAATAAACACCCAAATAGAAAATTGGCACCAAGAGTAACATCCTTTTTTTTTTAGGGTCAAAATCACAACTTCTTTGAAACTATGGCCTTAACAACCTATATCTTTTGCAACCAAAACCTTAAAATTCCTCCCCCCCCCCAAAAAAAAAAGTGGAAAGTGACTATCTTAATAGCACCTCCATTTTTTGGGGGGTCAAAATTTCCACTTATTTGAAACCCGTGGCCTTGACAATTGACACCCTTACAAACAAAATCTTAAAATCAACCCTTGCATCGAAAATAGGTTCTACTAGTAGTAGTCCCCCCCTTTTTAGACTTAACCTTGCAACATTTTTGAAACCATGGCCTAAAATCCTAGGTTTTTTACAAACAAAATAACAAAAAATAAAATAAGAACCCAAAATATGAGAAAATTAAATAAAAAAAAGAAGGAAAAAATTAAAAAAAGGGAAAACACCACCAAATTGAAGGGAAAAAATGTGTTTCTTTTTAATATTGTTTACAAGGAAAAAAATCAATATTTTTAATAATATAACAAAAATATATACTCAAATGTCCATGGCATTCATAAGTGTTTTTTATCCCTTTACATGAAATTCCTATGTCTGATCCATCAACACAAAAAAAACAATTTTTTCTTATGTTTAGTTACATCTGTAGCCTCATAAAAAATGATTCAAAGAAGTACATTAACCAATCATCCAGTATACCGTGAAAGCCCATCACTATCCAAAATTGAGATAAAACACTACAAATACTGAAGTTTAGGTCCCTGGTTCATGATTATATTTTTTAGTCTATCCATTATGGCTTACTTAAATAATCTATGTTCCTTGGTCCATCCCAACTCCAAATTTTGAGAGCCCATCTACAACATTGTTCCTATCCCTGCAAATATGAGATAGAGATGTATATGAGAAAGAGGTAAGTAGATTGTGAAATTCATCATACAAGGGTCGTAATGTAAAATTTCCAAGGGAAATTTATTTGCACACCAATTTGATAGCCAACATTGAGTCTCCAAAGATTTGTAATTGGATTACACCAAATTCTTGTGCTAGTTTTAGAACTAGCTTTAAATCCATAATTTCATAGAAATTATTGGTTTATTTACCAACTCCATCTTTAAAAGAGATACTATGATTTGAATATAAGTATAGTATGCCTCCTTAGCCTCCCTTAGATGTATTCTAGTGTGAAGAACCATCAAAAAATCCCATGGAACATGTTTATTTCTTTTCCACTTCACCTTGCCTATGAGGGATAGTTTTTTCTTGCACATATGGATGGGAATTTAAAATATTTGAGAGGAAGTGTTTCTTTGTATTCACAATAGTTTAGATTTTTGGTAAGCCATACTTCCCAAGCTATATTTAGAGGTAGTTATCTTATCTTGGAAGTCTCCTTTTTGCTGCACCATGTTCTAAATCCTTCTTCAAGACTTCTTCCTTCCTAAAAATTCCCAATCACTATTAAAATTTCCACCTCTTTCCATACCTCATTGGAGTATGGATATTCTAGTATGAGATGAACAATAGTTTTTTATGCTTGATGATATTGATAACGCCATCCCAACCCTACAAAATACCTCTTTTGGAGTACATCCCATGTAGGAGCCTTATTGAATAAACTAAACCACATAAATATCTTGTTTTTTTTGGGACATTTTAATTTCCATATAATTTTCCACCACCAAATATGTTGGTCTTCTGTTCCTTCTTCTGCTAGTTCTTTATAGCCTAGTCTAAGAGAATATGCTCCAAAAAGACTCAATGACCAGTGATGACTAGTCCCAAGAATAGCAACAATGATTTACTGTACCCTTGGTCTCCTACTTTACTTTTCAGCCCGAGGTTTGTACAAACTTAAGAGGTGCTATGCACTATATGTGTAGTATGAAATTGTACGTAGAAAAGGTTTGAAAATGATCAAAGGCTGAAAATGTGCAAGAAATAGTGTGATAGAAAACAACTTTGAACTAATTTCTTGAAGGAAACACACTAATCTGAAAGTACAACCAATCCAAAGTGCATGAAGAGAACTTATTATAATGCATTAAAGAGTATTGAATCATGAAAGTTAAACTGAAGAAAAAAGATGAATCCAATATGAAATCATGACAGAGAACTGTGGTAGAAGTAAATCTCTAAATTATGACAAGAAAACTGTAATGGAAATAAAGTTATGCTAATGCATGAATAAATCAATATAATCCCTTGATCATAATCAATTTGAATGTAATTTTCTTGTCTATTGATGCTTTCAAGAAAAAAAGATTAAGCTAAGTCAAAATATGAAGCTAAAACAATATTACATGATATTTCTATAGGAACTACATAGTTTCTACAAGATCTGCACAGTTTCTACAAGATCTGCATAGTTTCTACAAGATCTGCATAGTTTCTACAGGATACTCCTACAGGAAGCAAAATGATGTCTAAAAAGGTAGTTTCAAGTCTTTAAAATCATCAAAAAACCTAGACTATAAATTAATGAAGTGAATTTATGGTTCTTAGCCTTGCGAGGTGTTATCGAGAAATTTATATTTTGATTAAAGGAAAGGTAAATGGAGAGAAAATTGGCGTAACAGGAGACTATCCTATCACTATCACCTCACTAGGATGTCTCTTTCTATTTAGGGTGGTAGGACCAAGGGAGACGTCTCCGGTGACCTGGGGGTTTGAGAAGGAAAAGTCAGAGTGGATATATAGAGATCCCTTCTCACAAGTCACCACCGATCAAAAAGTCCAGTTTTATAACCAATGAAGAGATAATATGTCAAAGTGTACATACCCAGAACAAAGAAACAAGAAACTATATATATTTTCAAGTACACTTGTTGTTTAGCACTTCATAAAACCATCAACTTTCTCGATAAAATCAATTTACTGAATATGATGAAGTAAACAGAAAATTAAAACAACAATATTTATAAGGCAATACTTTGCATTAAATGCCTTGCAATAGCTTCAAAAATGACTAAGAATCATTAAAATTTGAAATCATAATACTAGCATTTGTTGGAAGCGAACAAGAAAATGATTACATAAACCTTTTAAATTGATTTTATAAGCTTTTAATGTTGCATTTAATGGCTGTAGTTTACTTTAGTAACAACAGCAATATAGTCAGTAGGTTAGGCTATTCTAGGGTTAGAAAGTGTTAGTAGGTTGCTCAAAGAATAGGTTTTGATGGTTATTTTGATTAATTACTCAAAGGAGGAGTTAGACTAGTGCTTTAGGGATTTCATCGTAATATTCCTTGAACTCATTGCTCTTGCGACGACCCCTTTGATAGCTGATTCATTGCAAGATTCTTTTGCTTGTCGCTTTTGTGACAATCTCCCTATATTTTCACTCTTGCGACGATCTCCCTATCGATCTCCCTAGCTTGTCACTCGCGCGACGATCTTTCTACCTTGTCTCTATTGCGGCGATTTTCATTACTAGTCACTCTTGCAACGATTTCCCTTCCTTTTCAAGCTTTCGACGATACCCCTTCTTTATCGCTCGTGTGAAAATATCTCTTCTTTGTCACTTGTGTGACAACTTCCTAGTTTCGTCGCTCTGGCTACATTGTTTCAGGTTCATCGCACTTGCCACATCACGTGAAGTGATGTTTGGGAGACCCAAGGTTCATCGCAATATCCACGACATAACGTCGCAAGAGTGTCGAAATAACCGTCGCAAAATGACCCAAATTTACTAGTGACACAACTACCTCCAAAACATCCAAAACGCTGGGTGATGTCATGGGTGACCCGAGTGACGTCATGGGCCTTCCAAGGCCTACATCATGGTGAAAAGGGAACAAACCCCCTAGGTCCAGGCCTGCCAGGCTGCCCCTAGTGAAACGTCCTCCTCTCTCTCTGTGTAATCCTATGATTTGTCTCTGCCCCTGGTTGGGGTCTCAACATCCATCTGGTGGGATCTTATCCTTATAGAGGTACAAAATAATCATTTCCCCAAATGTACCTTTCCATCAGGTGTGGCCCTACAACATTAACAAATACACCCTCCATGCGCTCATAATTCACATGGATCATAGCAATGTCAATCACATCTAATCATCAAGTTATTTAAACATGTACATGAAACCCCCTTTACCCGGAGAAGTGCTCAAAGACGTTACACTATTCTACAGGCCAGGTTTGGAGGGGATGCTAGGATGTCCTATTGGGATAATGATCATTTGATTTGGGATGTTCCTGGGTGAATTTAAATCCAGGCCATGTGAGTGGACGAGGTGGTAAGGGATGTCTGGGCAATGGGTGCAGTGATAGCAGGGAAATGTATGGCTTACTTGTGGGTGCCTCTGAAGAGGGTGATCTGCACCTTTTCATGGATGCAAATGTTTCCAAGCCCATTCATGAATTTTATATTTTATTCTTTATTTCCTTTTATTTCAATAGACTAATTGGGGTACACTGCCCTGGCGTGGTGACTAGTGGTGGCAATGTTATCCACAAGCATTTCATAGAAATGAGAAGGTTGGATCGTGATGAGACCCCCTTTATCTTGGTTATGACACTAACAACCACTAACCCGGTTTGGTGACCAAATATTGGTAGTGTCATACCGCTACATGCCCATGGACCTAATAGGTTGGATCTTGATGAGACCCCTTATCCTCCAGCTAGGTCTTGATTTTATTATTTTTTATGGGTCCCTCTGTTTCTTGCTGAGAAGATTTTTATTTCTTTCTAGGGGATCCCTGGGCAAAGAATATAAAGGTTTCATTCTTTTGGGTTTTATATTTTTCCATATACTTTTACCCTCTGGGCCTTTAGCCCCTTCTTCCCACAAGGTAAGGTACAACCATTAGATATTTGGCCAACCCAATGCCCGGACCAGTGTAATGGGATGGATGAGCGGGAAAATATAGAAAGTGGTAAGTATGGTGGGAACGAACGACGAGCTTTCATGAATCCCCCCAGTGGAAACTCAAACCCTATGGGTACCAACTTACTAGGGCACCCTGTCATTCCCCCCAAGTTTGGTCAAGTGGAAAGGCATAAGGTCCAAGCACACGTTAGAAGCAAAAAAAAATTAAATGCACATATCCAAAGATTTTGAGGATCAGAGTGACACATACCATGATACCCAGACTCATTACCTCATGGAGCAAGACCCATTTCTGCTGCAAGATCAGACCGATGTGATGGATTTTGTTACTGCTGACAAAGTGGAGGCATTGAGGAAGGAAATGATGGGCTCTCCAGGTCCATGTTCAAGTTGATATGGCTCTCGGTACTCCATGTCTAGGGCTTGTGGGCCTTGAGACATAATATTCTTAGTTATCCCTAGGCTAGGGGATAACAGGAGGCACCTAAGAGTGCTCCAAAAGGTTATTGAACATTTCTACAGGATGTTGCTACAATTGGCTAGTTAGTCAAAATCTTAACAGAAATGGAAATTGATCATGCAAAGCTAAATCTAACTTCAATAGAGAATGAAACACTATCCAAGCACTAAATAATATGCACAAAAAACTATAGAAATAGTAAATAGGATCCTTGATCCCTCTTGGATGGGCCCTACCCAAGAATCACAAGGAACCTACAAGAAAATTTAATGGACTGAAGGAAAAACCATTTTATTTCATAAATATCAAAAATACATCAAGAAAATCAAAGTTCTTAGTCTTCAACAAAAATTCTTGCAGAACATCTCCATAAAATGCTTCTCCAAAAATTCTCTCCCTCCTCTCTTAGACTAGAATCCTATATATAACTAGAGAGTTCGAACTCCCTTCCTAAATCAAGAAGAGTAATGAGTAAATGAGGGATATCAACCCTTTACGTATGTAATTTTGAAATATTGTTGATCAACAATGGTCATAAATGCACAAGGAGTGCTCTTGGATTTAGGTATCAACAATTTCCCTTGATCTTTGGCTGGAAGCTCACTCGAGGAGACAAAATCCCCTATTTATAAAAGGTTGTGCCCCTTGACTCCTGCAGTTCAAATTGGTTGGTGGAACACATGTATTTTTCCAAAACAATTAGTGTAGAAAGGTATATTATACATAAAAATCCACCTCAATCATACATTCATTAAGAAACACAGAAAATACCCATGACTTATTATTAAAAATGTTTAAATAAGACATTAAGTCATTTTTTGGTGGAAAAATATGTCAAAGATGAGCCTTTAAAATGGACAATAATGGTGCTCATCATCACCCCCTAGCTGAACTCTTGCACACCCTTTGTGCAACCAAAAATTTTCTTTTTGATATCACTATGTTTGTTGTTGTTGTGTACCCTATTATTGTCTATCATCATGTTGTTGTTCAATGCCCTGTTGCTTCTCAATAGAATGTTGTTGTTCATTACCCTGATGTCTACCAACATTCTCCTTTTGTTCCTGCTGTTGTTTTTTGAATTCTTCTCTCATATCCCAAGATATATACTTGGTGACAACTTGTTGATCATGGTATCCCTTATCCTTCACAATGTTGGCCCATTTTTCTTATTCCTTTTTTTGTTTTGGGGTTAGCCATAGGAGTTAGAGGGAGAAGGAGTGGAGGTCACATATTTAAGCCAATCCAATTAGTTTTCATTCTCCTAATATTTTCTTTATGTTAAGAACCAAATATCAAGATAACATAAAAAAACCTCAGCATAAGTACTCAACGCCTTGAAAAAGAGATAATTTCAGATAATAAGCCTCTTTGAGGGGGAAACCTCCTTATACACCACATAAATTTCCAAATACAAGATGACTCCAAATGAAAAAGGTCTCCTTGGTATATATAGGAGACTAATGTGCCACATAAATAAAATAACAGTACTAATGTAATATGCCCCAATTAAGGGGTAATGTGCCACTATTTAGGGTTTAACATGCCCCTCCCCTTGAGACAAGTGTTGTCTGCAACACTTGCATAATTATGGATGCTTCTATATAAAATACTCATCTTCCCAAGTGGAATATTCAGCAGGTAGTTTCCTCCACTTAATGAGATACTTTTAAATGGATCTATTCCTCAATTGGTGAATTCTTGTGTCAGTGATAACTTCAGGCTCCAATATGATTTTTCCTTCCTCGTCAAGTTCTGGAAATATAGTCTGAACTGAGATGTTGTCACCTATAACCTTATTTAAGCATGAAACATGGAAAACTGGGTGTACTCATGAAGATGCATGCAACTCCAATTTGTATGCCATAGTACCAATATTTTGCAACACCTTATAAGGGCCATAGTACTTTGGTGGTAATTTATTATACTTCTTGTCTTGATTTAGGGACATCTGTTTGTATGGTTGTAGTCTTAAAAACACCCAATCCCCTACTTCAAAACTTCTTTCACTACGATGTTGATATTCTTGTTGTTTCATGCAATTTTGTGCCAGGGTTGGGTTGTCCTTTAAGATCTGGATAACTTGTTGTTGATGCTTGATGTGATCTTCCACTGCTTGAACCTTAGATTTTTATTTTAGATAAGAAGTGATGGAAGGAGGGTGGTATCCATAGAGTGCCATAGATTTTAATACTCAAAAGCTTGAGTTGACTCTGGAGTGCATGAAAATGCATCATTCTTAGTTAATGCTATTAAAGGTGCTTCTATTCTTCACTAATTCCGAACAAACTTGTGGTAGTAACCTGTCAAACCCAAAAATCCTCTAAGATTCTTTAGTGTTTTGGGAATCGACCAGTCCATCATGCACTTAATATTGTTAGGGTCTACCTTGACACCTTCATGAGATACAATATGATCCAAATAGTATACCTCCTTCACCCCAAAGAAACATTTGGATGGTTTTCCATACAGTTTTTCCTCCTTTAGTAGTTGTAGCACCTTGTCAACATGTCACACATGATCCTCCCAAGACTTGCTATAGATTAGAATATCATAAAAAAATAATAACAAAAATTTTAAAAGGAAGGTCTTGAAAATGGAATTCATCAACCCTTGGAATGCGAAAGGTGCATTTGTAAGGCCAAAAGGCATGACCAAAAATTCATAATGGCCTTCATAAGTTCGAAATGTTGTTTTTGGGATATCTTCTTCCTTCATTCTTATCTAATGATATCCTGAACGAAGATCCAAATTTGTGAAATATATTGCTCCATGTAGTTCATCTAACAATTCATTAATGATGGGAATGGGAAACTAATCTTTAATAGTGATCTTTTTGAGCTCTCTATAATCTGGACACATACGCCATGAGCCATATTTCTTGAGTACCATTACCACTGGTGCAGAGTACAAACTTTGTCTAGGTATAATAAATTAATAATTCCATCCTCTAACATTTCTTCAACCATACGCTCAATTTCACTCTTCTGGGCATAAGGGTATCTGTAAAGCCTGATGTTAGGAGGAACACTCCCAAGAATTAGGTGAATAACATGATCATGATTTCGAGTGGGTGGAATACCTTTGGGAATATCTTCAAATACTTTGGAATGTTTATCAATGATTCTTTAGAGATCTAGGGGAATATATGGCTTAGATGTTTGAACATATAGTGAGCATAGTTGTGCAATTACACCCTGATTCCCCCTTTTCAATAATTGTTTTCATGCCATTAGAGATTATCACCTTACTAGGTTTCCTTGTGATACATATTAACTCAATTTATTTTCCTTCCAATGAAAATTTCATGAAAAGTTCTTGAAAATTAAAAGCCATTGTTCCTAATGATTGTAACCATTGGATTCCTAGTATGACATCAACACCACCCATGGGTATATAAATCATTGGACTATTCATTACATATTCCCCCATAGTAAGATTGATCTTGTTGCATTTTCATGAGGAATTTATAGTTCCTCCATCTGCAATCATTACTTGAAACTATGGCAATGGATATACAAAACAATTGAGAGCTTTGGCTAATTTATAGTGAACGAAATTATGAGTACTACCAAAATCAATTACGACTATTACCTTTTTATTTTTGATATATCCTTCGATCTTGAGGGTTTGAGGAGTGATAATTCCAACCAATGAATTACACAATATCGTGGGAGTCAAATCTTCAAAAGAAATCGCTTCTATGTTTTCATCTTGAGATGGTTCTTGTTCTTGTTCTTCTTACTTTTCACAATCTATGTAGAATAATTTCTTCTCACCACCCTTATGTCCCTTACTATACTTGTTGTCACAATTAAATCATAAACCTTTTTCTTTTCTTTCCTCCAATTGTTGAGGTGTCAACCTTGTAGGTTGAGGTGTTTTAGAAGAAGGAACATTATTCTCTCGATATATGTTAGTAGTGGTCCTTCTAGTAGCCATAGCCATATTTTTACTTTCAACATTTCTTGCCACCCTAAATGCATTCTCCAATGATTTGGGTTCCCAAAGGAGAACCTCATGTTGAATGTTATCCCTTAAAGTTCCTATAATACATCAATCAAGTGCTCATCTGGAATATCTATTACCTTTATATTCAATCTTTGGAAGTTCTCAATGTGCTCTGTAACTGAACCCTTTGCTTGAGATTTATCAATTGGCTAAAAATGGTATTGCTCCTTGTATCCTCATAGTCTGCTATTATTTCTTCCATGAAAATTTTCCAAGTGAAGAGTGATTTGCGAGAACAAATCCTTCGATACCACACAAATTGATTGATTTCTAAATATAAAGAAGCAATTCATACCTTTTGAGTATGTGGCACATCATGTAGATCAAAGAATTGATGCATTTGAAGTATCCATGTGATTGGGTCCTTACCATCAAACTTCCTCATATCGATCTTAGGAAAGTGGTTGGTATTCAACCCAAAGTTGGAGTTTCTCCATTCTTGATTCATCTTCCTTGTGTCCTCATCATGAATTTCATGGGATACATTTTCACTTTCAGGTGTCCTCTCTATTAGGAAATTTTTCAATCCTTCCATGATCTCCCTTTTTAAACCATCCACGATCCCTTGTAGTTCATATTTTATTACTATCTTATTTTGTAAATCATTTATGTCCCTACACATTTCTTCACCTTCATCAAGAGCCCAAGTAGGACTGTCTGGAGGCTTATTTGGTGTATAAGTTCCCTTTTTTGGTGGCGTGTTGGCCAAGTATCACTTTTAAACCTTGATTTTGAGGTGGTTTTGCTAGACAATCTCTATTCTGCTATATCTCCAAAGTTTTAGCCCTTTTAGGTATACAAATTTATTTTTTGTAGCTCTCTGGTATTTCTTCTATGCAATTCCATAGGTCTGATCAAAATTGGATGTGCCAAGTGAAAGTTATGGTAACTTCCCCACAACTTTCTTATTTTTGGCCTTTCCAGGAGATATCACTTTTATAGAGTTCCCCGCACAAAATAGTTGATATACAATTCTGAAAATTGGATCAGAAATACTACAAACTGTCCACTATCTAATGCAACTAGTCTCACTCAATTTGAATACTCTAGGAAGAATTTATTTTTGTTTTACCCAGAAAACCTGCTTGAGACTAGTCAATAGGAATAACCATATACCCTATCTTACACATGGTGTATCTACAAATGTAATATGACATAGAAGATGAAATTTTTATCACAGATACCTTAATAATTTATATGAATATCCTCTGGATTTCAGGGTCTGAAACATTATAGAAAAATTTTCATAGGGAAAATTCTGCGATGACTAAATTTAGGATGATTCCAAAACCCTATCTTACACAGGCTATATCTCCGAAAGTATAAGGCCTCAGGAGCTGAAATTTGAACCCAATGTATCTTGATCCGTCTACTAAATATACTCCAAGGGGTTTCTTCTAAAAAGTCGTAAAAACACAATTATAGCGAAAATTCCAAGGTGTTTTAGATGTAGCAACGAAACTCCAAGACCTTGAGCTCTAATACCAAATGTTAAGAACCAAATATCAAGATAGCATAGAAAAACCTCAGAATCAACGCCTTGAAAAATAGATAATTTCATTTAATAAGCCTCTTCAAGGGGGAAACCTCCTTATACACCACATAAATTTCCAAATACAAGATGATTCCAAATGAAAATGTCTCCTTGGTATATATAGGAGACTAGGAGGTACAATTACAACTAATGGACCCAAGCCAACATAAATAAAATAACATTACTAATGTAGTATGCCCCAATTAAGGGGTAATTTGCCACTATTTAGGGCTTAACACTTTATACCATGGTGTTATGAGGAGGGAATGCTACAAGGTGTTGGGAGAATGAGGCTCCCTGATCCTCAAGCCATGAGGTAAGGAGTGCCACCTCCTATGGCTAGCCTCTATTGTTAATTCTCCCAATAATATTGGTTTGTCATCAATATGGGATATTACTTCCCTTTGTTTTGTTTTCCACCTTGGAGTTATATCCTTATCCGAAGAGAGGCTATGATGATTGTTTATGACATATTTAGGCTAGACAACCTCTGCTCTAATCCAAAGGGGTGTTTACTGTTCTTCTTCCTTGTACCTTTTGAATTCTTCTACCCTAATTTCTTCATGCCTTAGCTAGGAGGCAAAGGCCATCAATTGCACATCCCCCACATATGGATTGGGATTCCAGTTGTAGGGGTGTGGTAATACAAGGTTATGTAGGTAGAACTCACAAATCTTACCTTTTTCTTCCATATTACAACCTTGGTATCCATCTAGGAAATATTTGTGTGTATCAAGGTTGAATTTCACAAACTTAGCTAAGTGTGTAATTTGATTTTTGTGCCACTGTTATTTTAGGAAAAATGTGTATGTTTTATATGGTGGCCTACATTCCGACATTTCTTCAGATACTTTGGATATGGTTTTGACTATTTATTTCATAATCTCCACCTGTTAACACTTCTCATGTAGATATTTGCTTACCTTAATTGTTGTTGAAGTTTTTGGTTCTTTACTTTCAACTTCTGATTGTAGTCTACTTTCTACATAGTCATAATTTGAAAATTTTATTGCATAAGTTGGAGTCGTTTCTCCAACTCTTGAGCAACCACTTGTTTAAGTTTTTGTTTATTATCTTATTCCATCCTTTTATACTTGATGGCATCAACCTTGGATTTTTCTAGTTCCAAGAAGTTTGCATAAAGAATTTTTTCCACAAGAGTTTTTGTTTTAGAGGTCCCTTCCATTGGTATTTCCTCTTTCATCACACTCTCCTCTTGATCAGACTCCTTCCCCTTTGTTTCCTTTTGTTTTTCTGGACTAGGAGAGTACTTTACTTTCTCTATTTGGGGTGTGATAGTGAGTGGGGATGATGGTATTGGGCTCCTCTTTTTCTAACTTTTCTTGATTCTGTTGGACCTCCTCCTTATGGGATGCACCCACTCTATAGTGGTGATGTTCATAGGGATGATTGTAGGGGTCCCTAAAGTAGTTAAGACATTAGCCACCTCTTTATCTTTTTCATCTATCTTTTTATTTTCCTCCCTCTTTTATTTTTTTGATTTCTTAGGCTTGGTTAGTCTTTTGGGTTCCTCTCCTTGGTTTCTTTCTTCCTCAATCATGGATGCCTTCACTTATTCAAAATATTTTCTATCCATGTTGATAAAATCTTCCCACATAATTCTATGTTTCAAGATCCTAAGAGCGTTTGAGACTATCATCTTGATGAGGCCATGATGTGATAAGAATTCTTGTTTCCCTCTTTGTACTTTTAGACTCATATCCTTTAGTGACTGAAGAAGAAAATAATGGATCCTCACATGTAGGTGTGGTTCCTAATTTGGAAGATTCCTAAGTTGATGCAACAGTTTGAAATGGTAGGAATAAACCACACTCATCCTACCCTCATAAGTAATGTATTTGATGATGTGGTATGATACCTCCTACCATGGGTGAGGGAGGGTTTCCCTTTTTATCCCAGTTTTATCCTCATCAGGTTTCTCATTATTGAGGAATAATTCCTTCTTGAAATTAATGGCTTCATTCCTTTCTTCTTTGTTCCAAGGAATGCCCAAAGGTAAACTAGAAACATTTTTTATGGCGACTTCATTGATCCTGATGGTTACCCCCATGATTGTAGTCACATATTCCTAATCTCGTATGCTTTGGAAATTCTAAGCAAAATCCATGGACACCTCATCATCAAACCCCCTTAGTCTCTCAAAGTAACCCAACCACTCACATTTTTGAAAAATTTCCACTATCTCAGGGTTTTCATAAACCCTGGAAGGATCTGTTAGTTCCATTCTCTTAAATATTTCTCCCATAATTGTTTTTTAGGATGATGAGTGGAGAGAAAGGCTCGTTGAAGGCTTCCTTTAGAATATTCATGTTGACTTGCTCCTTTGAGAGGGTGATGATTTGGGCTAGTTTTTAGGTAAATTGGTTGGTCAAAAAATTCAGTAAAAGTTTTTTCTTGAAGAAAAAGGGAAAGAAGAGGGTTTTTATCTGACATAGTCCAAGTTAGTATGTTTTTCTGTAGTTTTTCCCATAGAAACATATCCTATAGAAACAAAGTTATATAGGAACTATGTAAATCGAAATTTCTATAGGTTCCGGTTTCGAGGACTCATGAAAAATTCTAGTGTCGAGAGGGTTCGACCATAGGTTCATAACATTAGCATTTTGAGGGATATAAACCAGGTTTCTGCAGGGTAAAAACTGGGTTTATGCAGGGTATGACTTTCTTGTTGTTTAATGACCATAAATATTTCTAGAAGTGACCATAGGTCAAAACACATGAAAACAAGAATAAAAGCAACAAATGTTCAAGATTGAAGGGATAATTCTCCGTATAGGGTTTCATGGTTACCTGCAGTATGTAGAAATTATTCTCTTGCAACATCCTTGGATTTTTTGTCTGATTATTTTCCTTTCCTTGTTCTCATGTGACCTTAGATTCCTGATTTCACCCAACTAGAGCCACTCTTCTTCTTCTAATTCGAAATGGTGCTCCAATTCTTTAAAATCTGGGTTATACCCTCAAATCGTGGATAAGATCATTGCTATATTGTCACAACAGTACAACAATAGTCAAATTGTATTCATGATTCCTTAATTCATGCCTTTAATAACTCAAATAAATAATCCTCCACTTAAATTATTCAATCTCCACATGTCATTTCAAATTTTGGCATGAATTATGCCACACCCCATTGACAAGATGTAAACATTCTCATTTTCACCACCTTATAAACTTTATGAATGCTCAACCATATAAAATAAAAATAGATATGTATGTATGAGGCTTAATTAAATGTATATAGGGCACATAGTTATGTTACCTTTGGTTACCTTTGCATGCGCATTAATATGCTTGTTGCAATTGGCTGGAGGTGGTTTGTCTTTGTGTTGGTGCCTGTAGATTCTCTTGATGTCCTCCTCGAGATCGGATTTGCAATGCTTTGGGATATCATGACTTCCAATCATGATATAGGATACAAATCATCCTATAGATCTATTTATGCCATGCGGAATAATTTTTACAGGATACTTTGTATCCTGTAGAATTTGATTTTACTTTCCCTAGGATGTATCCGATGACAAAAAAATGGTTGGAGAAGGTGGTTCTAGTTCTGATATTGATCCTTGACCTATTGATATTGGTCTTGATTTAGGTTTCCTTGCCTATTTTTTTTAGAATTGTCCCCGTATATTATCCTGTAGAAAAACCTGATAGGTTGTTTTCTTTGAAAATATAAAAGGGTAAAGTGAAATGTATTGGATATGGAAAGTGTTATGTATGACATGGATGAAAAATATGGACGATTACAATATATAATGAATATGGGGATAATGAAAAATGGTATGTATGAATATGGAAATACTTACTGTACTTGTTGAAGGTGATGTTGATTGATGATTTTTCTTTTTGAATATGGTTGCATTAATGAAGTACCTGGTACCTGCAAAAACAAAAATGTTAGTGAAAAAATTATGTGGTTTTTTTTTTTCTCTCTTTTGTTTTTTTTAGTTTTCTCAAGGCAGAAGTGCCATCATTGGTTGATACAGATTATTTTGAGAATGAAATTAAGGTAGAGATATAACAATTAAATATACAGAGATATTTCAATAAACATAGAGATACAATAATGCACAATTTCTTATCAATGTCAGAATTGTACATAAACTGTAAAAATACAGAATGAATGACTCACTAGAATGGTGGAATCTTATCTCTGAGAAGATATTTGATGGCTACGCTCATTCAAAATAATATGATGATGATTACAATGAGGATATAGAGGCCTTTTTAATATAAAGAAAATACAAAACCCTGAACCTGGAAGATGAAATGCGAAAATTTTTGTGGGCCCCAATGGGGGGTAGTTGATATGTCAACTTTCCAAGGGCATAAATTTTGCATACGATCTCTGTTTAGGGTGCACAATAGCTCATTGGAAAGGTATATTCAAGGGATCAACATTTTCCCATAACACTCTAGATAAATTCTACAATGTGACTATGGCGGGCCCAAAAAACACTTTTAAGGACCTCAAAATTACCCCAAAAGTTTAGGACCCAAAGAGTTGTAGAAAAACTACCAAGATGGAAACCCCTGTTTTGATCCAGTGGAATAGGTGGGTGGCCACCGATTTCCACTTGGATAATCCTCCCCCTCCCCCCTCTTAGGAAGCAATGGTCTCCATTGCATCAAGTACCCAAGGAATATTTTGTTGAATCTAAAACTTGGTGAGCTGCTTTCCTTGTTGAAGAAACTGTCCTTCTTAGCTTGCTGAAGGCTATTATGAACCTATTGTTGGAGGGGTTGGATCTGTTTAACCAATTTAGTTGCATGATATTCTTGAGTGTGGGAGGAATATGTTGGTGAATATGCATCAGGAAGAACATAAGGGATTCGTTATAACTTGGTTTGACTGGGTAGTGTGGAGGCACCCCTGTAGGTGCAATAAGAATATCTTGGTGCTCTTCTACAATCTTGTTGATATGCTTTTGCTGGATAGAAGTGTCTTGGGTTGAGGATACAATGGTTATAGTTTCCTTCTCTTTTGAAAATATTATGAAGAAGATAAACCTTGTGGTATGAGAGATTACTTTGCAACAATTTTTTGTCGCGACAGTAGTCAGAACTACCTCTGGTATCTTGTAGAGTTGACCCCCCAGAGTAACAAAGATGCTACGGGGTTGAGACTCATAAAAAAAATGACGCTTCCAAATATTTGTTTGGCCTAATATAACATCATATACTTCCAATGGGGAAACATCACACAGTACCTCATCCTCGAAGGGATTGATACCATATGACATGCGACACTGTTGGCTGACACAAAGATCTTGTCGTTGGAGAAGACATCCGTTGTTCTATGGATGTGGGTGTAGTGTTGTCTAAAAATTCAACTGCTTGATAACCTATGTTGAGATGAGGCTCTTCTAGCTTCCACTATCAACAATAAAATGCAGCGAGGTCCCCTTCACCCACATCTATGAATGGAAAAGGTGCTCCCCCTCCTCGGATCCTTTGGCACTTCTTGTTGGATTGTTGCATTCGCACCAATAGCAGTGGGTTCCGCTTAAATTATCTGTCTCCTTTTATTATTTTCTAAATCAGAGTCTGATTCAGGGATTGGTTCTGTTTCTTTGAGCTCGTCTACCAATCACTGTTTCGAGCGACATTCATCGCTGTTGTGCCAAGGGATTTTTTGGAAGTCGCACCACTTTCCAGTGTCCTTTTTCATCTTACCGTTGATCTTCTTTTCCTATGGCTTGGTCTAGTCGACTTGAGGTTGGATATTTTTTGGATTAGGGATACCTTTAACATACTTTAGTTGTTTCATATTTGCATACCCAAATTCCCATTTTTTTGATTCTTAAATTTTTACTCAATTTTGACAACATATTGACAGGCTGCTCCTAGTGATGAGATGTCCAAAAACTCCATTTTAGTTTGGATGTACCTGTGTAGAGCCCCGCAGTATTTTAAAACCAGATGCTGCTCAGAGTCTTTGATATCCAACTTGGTGTGCAAGGTATGGAAGGTATTTGTGAAATCCGACACTATTTGGCCCCTACAATGATGCAGCATGGTCCATCTCATGTACTGGCCATCACAATTTTCCATAGGGTAATATTTCTCCTTGACTGCATCCATAAAAAAATCCCAAGTGGGCTTGGCCAAAAATATTTCAGACTCCTTAGTGGAATTTTTCTCCTAGTAATTTTCCCACCAATTTTTGACATGGGGGAGAGCCTTAAGGAGTGCAAAGGTGATATTTTCTATGTCAAAAAAATTGTGAATAGAGAAATAACCTTCTATCAAATTTAACCATTTTTCCAAAGCATCTGCATCGATCTAACCTTCAAATACATGAATATAAAAATTAACTTGTACCTTGAATGGGGAAACATCTCCAAAGTGACTACTTGATGAAGACGTTCCTATTATTGTCAACAATCATTGAAGGATTTGAGAAATATTCTCCAACATGATGTTCCTCTGTTGCGCGAGGGCTTCCGCGAGAAACATATTTAAGGGATATTCTTCTCCCTTATCTCTCTTCTCTTCCACCATGAGAGGCCGCTTGGGATGGCATGTGCGGTTGTCCTCAAGAGAAACTAGCTCAAGACCCAACTCTCTATACCCTGACCTTGTCAGGGACATGCACTAAGAAATGAAAAGGAGTAGCCTTCTCTGATACCACTGATTTGGATTATTTTGAGAATGAAATAAAGGAAAGATATAAAAATGAAATATATATAGATATTTCCATAAACACATAGATACAATAATGCACAACTTCTATCAATGAAGCAAATGTATAGAAACTATAAAAGTACAGAGTGAATGACTCGTTAGAATGGGGGCAACTTATCTCTAAGAAGATATGTGATAACTACACTCATTCAAAAGAAGAAGATGATGTTTACAATGAGGCTATAGAGGCATTTTGAACATAAATAAAATCCAAAACCCTAACCTTGGAAGTTGAAATGCCAAAACGTTTTTGGGTCCCGATGGGGGGTAGTTGATACATCAACTTCCTAAGGGTGTAACTTATGCATGTGATCTCCATTTGGGGTGTTATATAGATCGTTGGAAAGGTATATTCGAGGAATACAAATTTTTACTTTACAATTTGGATATATACAACAATGTGATTGTGGAGGGTGCAAAAAACGATGTTTGAGGCCTCAAAACAGGCCCAAAAGTTTAGGACCCGAAAAGTTGTAGAAGAAATGCCAAGGTGGAAACGCATGTTTTTAGCCAGTGGAATAGGTGGGTGGCCATCGATATCTACCTGGATCATTCTTCCCCCTTTAGGAATCAATGGTCTCCATTGCATTAAGTCCCTGAGGAAGCTTTTTCTGAATCTGAACCTTGGTAAGTTGCTTGCCTTGTTGAAGAAGCTATCTTGCTTAGCTTGTTGAAGGATGTTATGAACCCATTGTTGGAGGGGTTGGATCCGTTTAACCAATATAGTTGCATGATATTCATGAGTGTGGGAGGACTCTATCGGTGAAGATGCAACAAGAATAACATGAAGGGATTTATTATAACTTGGTTTGACTGGGCAGTGTGGAGGCAACCCTGTAGGTGTAGTAGGAATATCTTGGTGCTCTTCTACAATCTTGTTGATATGCTTCTACTGGATAGAAGGGTATTAGGCCAAGGTTGTAGTTATTGAAGTTTCCTTCTCTTCTAGTGAGATTGTGAAGAGGATAAACTTTTCAGTATGAGAGATTACTTTGCGACACTATTTTTTCAAGACAATAGCTAGAACTACTTATGGTATTTTGTAGAGCTGACCCCCCAGAGTAACAATGATGATACAGGGTCGAGACTTATGAAAAACATGATGATTCCACATATATGGTTGGTATAACATAACATCATAGACTTCCAGTGGGGAAACATCACACAATAGCTCATCCTTGAATGGCTTGATGCCATACGACAGACGACACTGTTGGTTGACACGAATATTACATCCCTAGTGAAGCCATTTGTTGTTGTATGGATGTGGATGTGGTGTTGTCAGAAAATCGAAATAATTGATGACCTCTGTTGAGATGAGGTTATTCTTGATTCCTTTATCAACAATAAAATGTAGCAGTGTCCCCTTCACCTACATCTATGAATGGAAAAGGCACTCCCCCTCCTCAGGATCCTCTGGTTCTTCTAGTTGGATTGTTACAATCGTGATAGTAGCAGTGGATTCTGCATGAATTATCTGTCTCCTTTTATTATTATTTGAATCAGAGTTTGATTTGGGGATTGTTTATGTTTCTTTGAGCTCATATATTGATGTCTATTTCAAGTGGCATTCATCGGTGTTGTGCCAAGGGATTTTTTGGAAGTCGCACCACTTCCCAATGTCCTTCTTCATCTTCCCATTGTTATTCTTTTCTTGTGGCTTCAAATGGTTGTCTTGAGGTTGGATATTCTATGTTTATGGATTTATTTACCATACTTTTGTTTTTGTGGATTTTCACACCCAAATTCCCTCTTGTTTTGGTGCTTAAATTTATGCTCAATTTTGACAGCATATCAATAAGTTGCTCCCAGTGATGAGATGTCTAGAAACTCCATTTAATTTTAGATGTAGCTATGTAGAGCCCCACAGTATTTTAAAACTAGATGTTTCTCGAAGTCTTTGATACCCATCTTGGTGCGCAAGGTATGGAAGGTATTTGTGAACTACCACACTGTTTGGCCCCTCTCTTGATGCAACACGGTCCATCTCATGTATTGGTCATCATAGTTTCCCACAGGGTAATATTTCTCCTTGACTGCATCCATAAAAAAATCCCAAGTGGGCACTTCCCCAAATATTCCAGACTCCTATGTTGAATTTTTATCCTAGTAGGTTTCCCACCGATGTTTGACATGGGGGAGAGACTTAAGGAGAGCAAAGGTGATCTTTTATTTGTCAGACAAACTGTGAACAAATAAATAACCTTCTATCAAATTTAACCATTTTTCAAAAGAATCTATATCGATATGACCTTCAAATATGAGATTATCAAAATTAACTTGTACCTTGAATGGGGTAGTGTCTTCGAAGCGAATCCTTGACGAAGAAATGTTTGTTATTGTTGACAATCGTTGAAGGATTTGGGAAAAATTATCCAACATCTTGTTCCTATGTTGTGCTAGGGATTCCATGAGTAATAACTTGATGAGATATTATTCTCCCTTGTATCTCTTCTTTCCCTCCATGGGAGGCCTCTTGGGTTGGTGAGAGAGGTTGTCCAAAGGAGAAACTAGCTCGAGACCCAACTCTGTATACCCTGACCTCATCGGGGACATGCACTAAGAAATGAAAAGGAGTAACCGAATATGATACCACCGATATAGATTATTTTGAGAAAAAAATGAAGGCAAAGATATAACAATGAAATATATAGATATATTGCAATAAACACAGAGATACAGTAATTCACAATTTTTATTAATGACAAAAATGTATAGAAACTGTCAAAATACAAAGTGAACGACTCGCTAGAATGGTGGGAGATTATCTTTGAGAAGAGATGTGATGGCTATGCTCATTCACAAGAATAAAATACAAAACCCTAACCCCAAAATATGAAACTACAAAAGGTTTGGAGGCCCCGATGGGGGGTAGTTGATATGTTAACTTCCCAAGGGCGTAACTTTTGCATACGATCTCCATTTCGGGCGCAAGATAACTTGTTGGAAATTTTTATCCGAGGAATACACATTTTTCTGTCACACTCTAGATTTAGACTATAGTGTGACTATGGAGGGCCTGAAAAATGTTGCTTATGGCCTCAAAATGACCCTAGAAGTTTAGGGCTTGAAAATTTGTAGAAAAACTTCCAAGGTGGAAACCCCTATTTTGAGTTAGTGGAATAGGTGGGTGGCCACCTATTTTGTCTTGGATAATTGGTTTTCACTAATTCCTTGCCTCATCGAGGTTTTGAGAAGTTTTCCTTATGAGGATATTAATTTATTCTTCAGATATGAGACTGCCTCCATTAAAGGTTTTCACCCTCATTTATGTCCTAGATGCCTTTATAAGGTTTTCATCCAAGATTTTTATTATTATTTTTTTCTGTATGTCATCATGGGGATGGATTGAGAGCATGAATGCTATCAATCACATCCATATTTTGTTTCTTCATTGTTGTTGTGAATTCTTCTTTTGTCAGGGGATTATTTTAAGTCTTTAGTCTAAATCCATTCACTAGTAGTGGTATTCCTTCTTCATCAATGGTTTTAATCTACATTGATCCATTATCATAACATTTTTCAATCCTTAAACTTTCCTTTGAAATCCTTAAACCTTGAGTCATATAACAAATCCCAATCCCCTTCTTTGAACTTTTTGTAGTTAATATTCTTTTCATGCCAGACTTTTCTTTGCTACTACACTACTTCAATGTTGAAGAGGGCTTGCATCCTGTTCTCGTCTAATGCATTCAGTTGTATCAATATTTCATTTTGTGCTGACTACAAATTCATGCCTACTTCAGATGTTGTTCTCAATGTATGATATTCAAATTGAATAGGAAGCATGACTAGATTACCATAAACTAATACAAAATGAGTAAGCCTTGTGGTAGTTTTCCATGTAATGTTGTATTCCCATGCTTCTTTGGTTATTTTCTTTGACCAATATTTCTTGTTCATGCTCACTATTTTAGTGAGGACGTTTTCTAGCTCTTTGTTTGTTACTTCAAGCCACCCATTCACTTGAATATGGTAGGGTGTTGAATTCATGTGGAAAATGTTATGTTCCCTCATGATTTCTTCAACAATCCTTGATGTAAAATGAGGGCCTTGATCCGTGAATATCTCCCTTGGATAACCAAACATTGAAAATATGCATTTGTGGAGGAATGTTGCTACATTTGATTCTATGGCATCCTTCATGGCCTTTACTTCAACCCACTTTGTTAGATAGTATGTTCATAAAAAAATGTGTTTCTTATGCTTCGATTGAGGATCAACTGGGCCTATGAAGTCCATGCCCCACTTTTCAAATGGTTCCAATGATACTTGTGGTTGTAAAGGAATTTCATTCCTCTTTGTTGGCTTCCCCATTCTTTGGTATTCATTCCAATGTAAAGTGTATTCTTGAGCATCTCTATGTAGGATTGACTAATAATATCCATCTTGTATGATCTTATAAGCTATCCTCTTGGATGCATAATGACCTCCATGTTGAGGAAAATATATGAAATGATATTACTCAAACATTTTAAGATTCTCCTTGGCTAAAGAAAAATAGACAGGAATATCACCCTATGTTTATAGCCAACAAAAATAACATCCTAACTCACAAGTATTGATTACAAGTGCTTAGGATAGTATTTTATCAATAAAAAGCTTGTAGGAAATTTACTTTTTAGGTAATTTTCTGAATATAACAGTTGCTGAAATAAATGTAAAGATAGAAGTAAAGTGACCAAGATGATAATCAAGACAAATGAGACATAAATAAATCCTTTATTCCATTCCAATTCACCAAAGAGTCATTATTTTACAAAATTTCATGCAGAAATTTAGGACCAAAGTCAAACTTAGACATCCCCAATGGAACATACAAAAGGACCTCCGACATAAAATAAAAGACTGAACTCTAAAAGCTGGATCAATTTGACACATATTTCTTCCCACTCGACTCTGCACAATAGCCTTTGTCAGTCATGAATACTAATTCACAAACAGATAAGTCTACACAAACTATCAAAGATAGATCAACACCTCTGAAAAACAAGTGTCTGAATGATGTAATTCAACCCCAAATCTTGTTGTCTACAATAAGACCCTGCTATCATAAAAACAATTAGGCTTGTGATAAATTAAGGAATGAATGAAAAATGAACTATCTCAGTACAAACTCAAACATAAAACCTTAGTATGCTTATGCTTCTATGCTTCTATCCTTAGTTAAGTTAATTAAAAGACTTAAACAACTTTTAGTTAGGGGGAAAAGTAATAATCATAATAAGGGTTATAATAAATAATAACTAGTAGGTGAGACCCCTTGTGACTCCCTTTAGCTCATAACAATCATAACATAACTAGTTAGTTAAGAAAAACACACCTCCTTGTGACTCCCATCAACATATCCACATTTGACAACTTAGCTCATGATATTTGAAATTATTTTCAAAAAAATATTACTCATATATCCAAAATAAAACATGTTGTCCAAAAATTCATGAAGTCAACTATCATCAACAATAGATAAAATATAAACTTAAAATCCATATTTCTCACTCTGGGATACAATCTTTCCTTGATTGATGTTGTCATCCTTTGATTTTCCTGAATTTTCCTTTGGCTGCACTGAACCTTTAGGCCTAATCTCATTGATCACGTGAGAACAATTGTCCCTCAAATGCATCCAGGAAGACATAGATTTGTCAGAGCCATTGGAGGGTGAGGAAGGGAAAGAAGTGGATTTTCCTTTGTTAAGGGCATGGGGGGCCTCGGTTTTCAACCTTTTTCTAGCATGAGAGGACTGCACTGGTGAGTGGGGGGCAGCTTGGACAATCAGGTTAATAGGCGGAGGAACAGGTAGGGATATATTATGCCAACCACAATGTTGTGAGTCTTCTATGTGGATAATCTCTTGCCATCCATCATTTTCAGGAACCTTGGGTTGCAATGAGACGTGAGGAGGCACAAGGATACTAGGGGATTGAGAAAATTGGAAGGGAGGCCTTTCAGGCCTAGGTTGAACCACTCCTTTCCCAATCCAATTGAAAAATATGGCCTGAAACAACTGGCCAAGCTCAACATCAAAATGTATGGAGAACCTTGACCTTCTTGGGCCTCTATTCCAATTACCTCTCCCTTTGTTGCCTCTGCCATGGATACCTTAGCTAAAAAAACTCATTCCTGTATGCATGATTGATTAGCAAATAGTATTTGAAATAACCATACATGAAAACTCTTAAAAAATATGAAATAGATTTGGCTCAACAATGTATCAGACTCATGCAATCCAATCCATACAAATTGTTTAACTGTTTATCAATGAGCAGGGGGTGAATAAAGGGTCATGGGATATGTGAAGGGTTTGTATTGAGTGAAACATGATATGAT
>JZKD02S1627253.1:195527-212315 GCA_000966675.3 Picea glauca | reverse complement strand
ACCAAAGAAAACATCATTGTAATCCAACCAAGACACTACTATTGCCAACTGCTTCAACACATAATTTTTCTTGACTGTAATCAATTTTAGAACATGGATTGAAAAATGAATGTGGGAAGGTGATGGGGTTGTAATTAGCGAAAAAGCGAAACAATGGTGGGGAATGAGAGCAAGTACTGTTCATAAAATTAATTAAGTAATCCATATAGCCATTCTGAAAAAGGAAATACACCAACCAAATGACCATTGTGATCCAATAACAACTACTGTGTATTAACTAGTTCACTGTTCATAACCAAATATTTACAAAGCATCAACAATCAAAACAATAACATGTAGGGGGACTCTATTTTCTCCCATTTATCCATAAGAAATTTCCAAATAAATACATAGTCAACTATTTTCATTTTGCTCATCAAATGTAGGCATAAAAAACATGTTTGATTCTGTCTTTACATTTGTTTAAAAATTAAACTGCAATGTGGTCATACTGTCACAACACTCGTGCCTATCACTGTTTTAGAATGCATGCCATTCATTTAACCTACGCAATGGGAAATCAACACAATGATCCATATTCATCCTGCAAAGATCCTGGCTTGTCATTTAAACACCCAGATAACCAATCATCATTTCAACTCACACTATGCTGGGAAATATACAACCATTTGACCAAACACAATTTCATTTTTGTGACTATATAGATCCAATTTTTCTTTGAATCTAAACATTTAAAATGATATCCATCCAACACAACAAAGCAACAATGACATACCTGACCTCATAATACAAATAATCAAATTGCAACAAAGTGATGTTTAAAACTCTATGACTATCTTTGAGTGTGCAACCCCAAAAAAAAATCCATAGCATACACAGTGGGCAGCCATAACTCAAAAACCATGATGCAACATTCCCATTTGACAATTCTAAACACACATTCACAATATTATTAAACCAACCCATCGTTTCGAGCTATCAATCTAATACAATATTTCTCAAATTAATCAAACTTCAATCAAAACCATGCTGTGTAAAACTCGGGTTCATCATTGATGATGCAATCAAATAACCATAACACATACAATGGATGGAATTTCGATAGTCATTCAGGTTGCAATAACCATTTGGCCAAAAAGGATAATAGTTACAGTGACCATTTATTCGTGGTGCAGGAACACCACACATACAAATGAATTACGCACAAACATCATTAAAAAATTGTAAATAATGTCGAGTTTAACATCCTAATAATCTTCAATGCAAAAGACAATGATTGTGTATCAACCCCAATCTTCAATCAACCAATTCAATGTTGAGCCTATTACTTGGACTGTCGTAATAATCAACAACCCAACCTGACTTTTTGTGGAAACCACACATACCCACGCATTGACATGAAGCGACGTTGTGACTTACTCAATTAAAAACAATACTGGGTTATCAAAACACAAGGAGAGAGACTGTGTATTTGATCTATCTAATTAAACGTGCAAGGTTTATCCATTGTAATAACACAGGTAGTGACTAGATACCAAAAATGACATAATTGTCACATGATCAACTGGGCGAGCCTGTAATCAATTCTGTCGACAATACATACCAATCAAAAATAACCAATAGTAAACCCAACAAGCCACGACAGTCTTCTCTATCAACCCTCAGACTTGAGGATTTAAGGGTTTGATCTCTGACCAAAAAATGGAGACTAGAGCCGACTCTTTTCTATGGTGAAAACCTTTGAGACCAACGGTGTATACACAAAGAACACCACAATTTACTTCGTGGACAAGGTGATGAAACCTGTGATAGGAGAGCTTACAACCAGAGGAGAAAGGCTCCATTTCAGCCTTGTAACGATACTTAGCACATGCAAGGTATAACCCTCGTGGCTCTCCAGTCAACCAACTACAATGCTGAGGTGAAAACAGGGCCAAGAAGAAGCAACAAAACCCACTGCCCAACCATAGTAGAAAAACAATGCAATGCCCAAGTGAATAATGCGCAGTGACATAAGGCACTTCCGACCATCAAACCCCATAAATTCAAAGCTTGGGTATGGTGATACGAAATGCGAGAAGACAACCAACCACTCACGACCAAAAAAAAAATCTCAAACTAAAACCAACAAGGATGACAGAGAGCCTCATGGTTGCTAACGTTTAAAACAACGTGACTTCAAAACATTTTTGCAGAGCCGACATCAATCTATTCCAAAGAAAATCACAATTTCACACAGTTTCCAAACTTAAGGAAATAACAACCCATACATTCGAGCCAATATCTATTTCATAAATAGAGAATAATCATGGATGGAAAAAAAAAGACATACTTGTGATGAAAACACCTTAAAATGTGAGTTGGTTGAGCGGTTCCTCTCTGCTAGGAAGTCGGAGCATAACCACAACAACACAGTTGAACAATAGCCTGATTAGGGTGGTGGCCAGTGGAAGGACTAAAGGTGGCATGTAGTAAATGCACGCCACCTCCACCCTCTAGTCATTTAATTCATCAGTACACGCCAACCAATAATCCATTAACTCAATTAATTAAACAACATATCGAAACCATCAATCATTAAAACCAACAACGCGATCCATATAAAATTATGCCATAACATAATCACCATGCATATCAGCTATATAACTAAAAACAAAATAGCATAGCTATTAACTTAGTAGCTAGGATAACAACAATCCATTAAAATCTGATGCATGTAGTATAGTATATAGCATGGTTTAGTTTCTTCCCTTTGCTTTTATATTGCCCATTTTTCATTTTTCCAATTGCTTGTATATGTTATTGCTAACATGTTTATTGTGTAGGTATCCTAGTAATAGATACCAATAACAGATAGCAGTGATAACAAGGATAACATAGGCCGTTGTATAATAAAACTTGAGCCTATAGCAACATAAAAACACAGAACATGCCATCTCAATCACTAATAAACCAAGATTATATCTCCATGTAAGCAGTTCCGAATAGTAGCACAAAATCAAATAAGCACCAGACCTGATATCCAATCTACAAGTGGGTCCCACCTACTACTATTATTTAGCTTTTATAATAATAGGCTTTAGAAACACTTTGCGGGAAAAACTTCGTTGCGGTTTTAATCCTCAACAAACTGGCGAATCCACAGGAAAATTTGTTTTCAACAGATTTAGAATTCAAAACTCATGGTTTCGTAGACCAAGAACAACAGGTCAAGAAGATATAACCAGGAAGATTATGCAACAGGGGGAAGCGAGTGGATTTAATGGAAAGATGACTGGGAATTTGGGAACAATTCATGAAAAGTGTTAAGTATGAGGGGTTTTTACCACTGTATGCATAATCATTTGACCAGAATCTGCTCTTAAGTTTAAAGAGAAATTTTTTTAGTCTTGCTCTTGAAATCTCAATGGATGAAGAAATGGAAAGAAGAGGTGAGAGATAACCAATTGTTTACAAGATAGCAGTGGAAATATATAACAATTTCAAGGGTCCTTAAGAGGAGACATCATAACAGATGTGTAATCTTGATTGTTATTGACTAACAATGCTTTGTAGGAGTGTCACTGTGGTAGAATTGATCCAACATCCTATCTTGACCAAACTAACTAAAAGATGATAGGCAACAAAATCATGACAGAAGTAAAAAAGAAGGAAATTAAACAACAATAATAAAAGATGGAAATGAAAAAGTAGCAAGAACAATTTTAACCCATAAATCAGAAGTCAAACTACTGTAAAGCAGAAAAGAGAACCACAAAAAATGAAAGTAAAGCTAAGCTACTAGTATACAGAAAATCCAGACAGCATTAGAACCTTTCATGTTGGTCCCTCGCAATATTTCAAGCGAGGACTCTTAGTGTTGTAGGAAAACCATTGTTTCTGTAAATCCCTTAGAATGTAAGATTTAGTGTCTAAGACAAAAGTAGTTTTGAAGGGACCTAGAAAAAACACTTGGAACTCTGATGTAATTATCAACCCCTTGACGCACACAATTAAATCATCAAGATAGAGATGGAGACTGACCAATTCATCGAGAGTCGTGTGAATAGGTTTTTTAAAGGTGGTACTTGTATCAAGTTAGCCAAAAAATAGTCATTTATAAGACATAGTACCATAATTAGTGATAAAAGTAGTTTTGTGAACATTTTCCCCTTTTACCTTGATTTTATTGTAACCCTAGAAAATTGTCAAGTAAGGGCCTTAACTGTGACTCTACAACCTGTTGCAGAATTAATTTCATATTGAGAGGAGGAAAATAATTTCTCATAATAGCCTGACTGAAAGTGCGAAAATGAATGCAGGTTCTAATATGATCAGTGGTCTTCGAAGTAGGTACCCAATTTTGAACCCACTTAGAGTGGGATGGGAAAATGATCTGAGCCTTTAAGAAAATTCCCAACTCCCTTTGAATAGTTGCATTAAGTGCAGAGTTAACAAGTCTTTGTTTCTGCCTAGCTGGTTTCATAGTATGTTGAATAAGACCCGGATCAAAACCACAAAGATCCTCATAAGGCCAAGTTGAAACCTGTTGAAATCCACCAAGTAGCTTGGCAAACTTCATTAGTTCTTTATCATTGGGTACTTATGTTATCATTTGTTGAAGATTCAAATGCCCCAATGTTCAACAATATGGTTTC
Source organism: Picea glauca (assembly GCA_000966675.3). Taxonomy (NCBI): domain Eukaryota; kingdom Viridiplantae; phylum Streptophyta; class Pinopsida; order Pinales; family Pinaceae; genus Picea; species Picea glauca. The sequence goes on along the minus strand of JZKD02S1627253.1, from coordinate 207,678 downwards.
TCCCACCATCATTCGTAACTCCTCTTCTTTTTGTTTTTCATTATTTCCCACATCAATCAATGAAAATGAACTCTCAAGAGGATTCAAGCCCTCAGGAATCTTATTGTTTTCTATGGGGATAATTTCCTTTGGATTAAGAGGTTCATCTTGAATGAGAGAAGCAATGCTCTCATTGTTAGGGAGGGCTTGGAAAGATTCTACATTGTCAGGGATATATGAACGATATAGAGATTGAAAAGAGAAATCAGGCCCGTGAGGCAAAATTTATTGATTAGGAGAAGCTGCAAAGACAACTAACTGACCATCCATTGAATTCAACTCCCTCTTAACATGAGGGATGTTGAAAGATAGAAGGTTCAAGATAAGTGCCCAAACAATTTGGGAGTATCGTTCCATCAACTTGTTGCTAGGAGAGCACATTTTACGTATCAAGTTTACAACAAGCTCAAAATCTTCAAAAAATAAAAGGTGACCACAACCAAGATTAAGGGCGTTTTCAATGCCTAATAATAAAGCTTCGAACTTAGTGACATTGTTTGTACAAGAAAACTCTAACATGTAAGACAGATTATGAATTTTTCCTACAGGGGAAACCAAGATAATGCCAGCCCCATTACCTTCATTAGAGCGTGAACCATCAAAGTGAATATGCCACATATCATCATCTCAATTGATTTTTTCCAAAGGAATATTATCCTCTTCAACAAATATGGAATACACTCCTAGGTCCTCTTCGATATAGTTTATGCTAGATTGCGGAACACTCTCTATGTAGGGTGAAATTCTTCCTTCTCTAAGGAATATAATGTTCTTACCATTCCGAGGAATGGATAAATGTGTCCCATCGAGTGAGAGGTATCCACCTGTTAAGGCTTTCCAATCTCTTCCCAAGATAATTGAGTAATTTCTTACAGGCATATCAATTACCTGAATGCTGAGGGTTGTCCTTATTCAAGATGAACGCATAAAACCAAGGTCACATCCTTAATCTTGCCTATGGTTGTTTGTTGTAAACTATTATAGGAGAGCATGCTTCTAGTGTTTTCATTTGTACAAGACAAGCCTAGCCCTTCCATAATAATCTTCGACATCACACTTGGGCCCGAACCGCCATCAATGAACCAACATTGGGAAATCTTATACATAATCTTTATAGAAATATAAAAAGGGGGATTTTTTTACAGGGTATCTAAAGTTATGTACACCTACTTTATTTATAGAAGAATCCTCTTCGTTTACCTCTTCGAAAAGATTGGCTACAATGGAATCTTTTCCTTCCATGAATTGTTTCAGATGCATCTGTTGTTTAGGGACGACAACCATGTCTAGAAGGGTTGCATCTGCTTTGATGTTGGCCAACTGATTCAATATATTATATTTGAAAGAGGGGAGAGGGGGAGTGATTCCTTGACTCTCAGAAACTTTAGGAACCTGGAGAGTAGCAGTGGTTGAGGATGAGCTCGGGCTAGAGGAACTGCATGGAGAATCAAATTTTCCCTTGGGAGCATAGACTTTGTTCCTAGTATTGATGACCATGACATCTTCTGGCTCTGCAAAATCTAGGACAACGATAGTAGCTTCTGGTATTTTACCAAATATCTTATCGTTGGCACTCTTCTTTACCTCACATGTGGTTTCCTCGTGGTGTTCCTCGCAAAAGTAACACTAGCTTTGAGGCATGATAGCTTTAGGATGAAAATTATTTTCAACCGAATTTCTAAAGGGGGGTTCAGAAGAGGATGAAGCTTCAAGGGTGAGAGGGGAGACAGTCCCCTTTCTCTCGAACGCTATCATATGATTATTAATATCTTGTACTAGCTATAAGAGGGCGAGCATGTCAGTTTGTCTAACCGATTCTCCCTGGGGAAGACTAGTTCTTTCAAGCTGTTCTTCATACTCTGTACAAGTTTGCAGAGAGAAACCGAGATTATCAATGGATTTCTCCTCAAGCTTATGATAGTAGGGGGAAGGCAATGCATTGTAGTAATGCATGAAAGTAGCTTGGTTCCGAGGGCGGATGAGATCAGGGATTTGATTGTATAACTTAGTGAAACACAAGTTGAAAGACTTGATGGTCTCACCATCCTTATAGGTGACGTTATTGTATTCCCTCAAATTCTTGGCTGGGCTTTTAGATTTCCCATAAGTGGATCAGAACCGATAGATTAACTCCTCCCAAGTATATAGGATCTTAGGAGGAAGGTCAAATAAAACAACTGTAGCCTTTCCTTCCAAGGAATTGACGAATAATCACATGAAAGTATCATCGTCATTAGTCTCTATGTTATGACAAGCATTGGAAAATTCCACCAGGTGTTCGTTTGTACTGACAGTGTTATTTCCTAAAAACCTAGGAAGATGCTCTTTAAATTTAGGAAGTGGATGAGTAGCAGGTGTTAGGTTAAGAGGCGAGGACACATGCCATAGTGTGGTTGTGGCATCTTCTTCGAACTGAAAAGTCCCATACTTTTTAATGACTTTGGTGGGATTGGTGGTAGATTGGATAGGGATATGGTGGCTATATAAGATACCAATCATTGATGATGATGAATATTGAGAATATGGAGCACTTCCAATGCCACTGAAACGACCACTAGATGCCATCTCGCGGATGATAGATGAGGGAAAGAAAGATGAATTGGATGAATCATACAAAGTCTTCCTTAGAGCACTTTGTTGGGCAGATAACGCAATGTCTCTTCTTCCTATTTCAGCAATATGATTGATTTCAAGTGACAAGCCTCTTCTTCTTCTAGAAGCATGCGAGTCTAAGGACATGAAAGAAAGGCCCAAACTTGAAGAAACAAAAAGGGTTACTGCTGCTTTCTAGGTTGTCTATGTCTAACTTCTAATTATTCTTGAGCACTAATATCTCGTTCAATTTCTTATCAAGAATGGTTAATCTCATCACAGGTATTGACAATGTCTAAGATATTATTAAACAGATTCAAAGCAATGCTAGTTTGATCTTGAAGACCGGGCTCAATATTGGGATGCCTTGCACCATGAACAGTCATTAAGAATAAAACAATCAAAGAATCAATATGAGAAAAAGAAATATGTATCGATGAAAATTGAGTATAAAAATTAACCAGAGAGATATCGAAGATCTCCCCAGTATGGTCACCAAATAAATGTTGATGAAAAGATATGAAATGATCTTACTCAAGCATTTTTAGATTTTGCTTGTCTAAAGAAAAATAGATGGGAATAACACCCTATGTTTATAGCCAACAAAAATAACATCCTAACTCACAAGTATTGATTACAAATGCTTAGGCTAGTCTTTTATCAATAAAAAGCTTGTTGGAAATTTACTTTTTATGTAATTTTATGAATATATCAGTTGTTGAAATAAATGTAAAGACAAAAGTAAAGTCACCAAGATGATAATCAAGACATATGAGACATACATAAATCCTTTATTCCATTCCAATTCACCAAAGAGTCATTCTTTTACAAAATTTCATACAGAAATTTAGGACCAAAGTCAAACTTAGACATCCCCGATGGAACATACAAAAGGACCTCCGACAAAAAATAAAAAACTGAACTCTAAAAGTTGGATTAGATTGCCACAGATTGTTTCCCACTCGACTCTGCAAAATAGCCTTTGTCAGTCATGAAAACTAATTCACAAACAGACAAGTCTACACAGACCATCAAAGATAGATCAACACCTCTACAAAACAAGTGTCTGAATGATGTAATTCAGCCCCGAATCTTGTTGTCTACAATAAGACCTTGTTATCATAAAAGGAATTAGGCTTGTGATACATTAAGGAATGAATGAAAATTGAACTATCTCAACATAAACTCAAAGAGAAAACCTTAGTATGCTTCTGCTTCTATCCTCTTTTGTTCCTCCCTTTCCTTTTTCCTTTAAATAAATCAGAGTTGGTTGAATTAGTTGAACCAACTTATTAGTTAAGTTAATTAAAAGACTTAACCAACTTTTAGTTAGGGGGAAAACTAATAGTCATAATAAGGGTTATAATAAATAATAACTAATAGGTGGGATCCCTTGTGACTCCCTTTAGCAAATAACAATCATAACATAACTAGTTAGTTAAGAAAAACACACCTCCTTGTGACTCCCATCAACATATCCACATTTGACAATTTAGCTCACGATATTTGAAATTATTTAAAAAAAAATATTACTCAGATATCAAAAATAAAACATGTTGTCCAAAAGTTCCTGAAGTCAACTGCCATCAACAATAGATAAAATAAAAACTTAAAAGCCATATTTCTCACTCAGCGATGCAATCTTTCCTTGATTGCTGTTGTCATCCTTCGATTTTCCTGAATTTTTCTTTGGCTGCGTTGAGCCTTTAGGCCTAATCTTGTTGATCACGTGAGAACAATAATCCCTCAAATGCATCTGGGAAGACACAGATTTGTTAGGGCCATTGGATGGTGAGGAAGGGGAAGCAATGGCTTTTCCTTTGTCAAGGGCATGGTGGGCCTCTATTTTCAACCTTTTTCTACTATGAGAGGACTTCACTAGTGAGTGGGGGGAAACTTGGAAAATGTGGTTAATAGGCGAAGGAGTAGGTAGGGATAAATTAGGCCAGCCATAATGTTGGGATTCTGTCGAGTGGAAAATCTCTTTCCATCCATCATTTTCAGTAACCTTGGGTTGCAATGAGACGTGAGGAGGCATAGGGATACCAAGGGCTTGCAGAACTTGGAAGGGAAGCCTTTCAGGCCTAGGTTGGACCACTCCTTTCCCAATCCAATTGCAAAATATGGCCTGAAACAACTGGCCAAGCTCTTGTGATTCAACATCAAAATGTATGGAGAAACGTGGTCTTCTTGGGCCTCTGTTCCAATTACCTCTCCCTCTTTTTCCTCTGGCCAACACAGGGAGACTAGAGCTGTATCTTTTATATGGTGAAAACCTCTGAGACCAACGGTGTATACACAAAGAACACCACAATTTACTTCATGAATAGGGTGACGAAACCTGTGATAGGAGAGGTTATAACCAGAGGACAAAGGCTCCATTTCAACCTTGTAGCAATACTTATCACACACAGGGTATAACCCTCGTGGCTCTCTAGTCAACCAACTACAACGCTGAGGTGAAAATAGGGCCAAGAAGAAGCAACATAACCCACTACGCGACCATAGTAGAAAAACACCCAATGCCCAAGAGAACAATGCGCAATGACATAAGGCGCTTCCAACTATGAAACCCCATAAAGACAAAGCCTGGGTATGGTGATACGAACTGCGGGAAGACAACCAACCACTCAAGAAAAAACAAAAACCCTCCAACTAAAACCAACAAGGATGATAGAGAGCCTCATGTCTACTAATGTTCATAACACTGTCACTTCAAATCATTTTTGCAAAGCCGACATCGATCTATTCCAAATAAAATCACAATTTCACACAGTTTCCAAACTTAAGGAAAGGACAACCCATACATTCGAGCCAATATCTATTTCATAAACAGAGCATAATCATGGATTGCAAAAAAAGACATACATGTGATCAAAACACCTTAAAACACGAGTTGGATGAGTGGTTTCTCTCTGCTAGGAAGTTAGAGCATAACCATAACAACACAGTTGAACAATATCCTGACTAGGGTGGTGGCCAGTGGAAGGAGTAAAGGTGACGTGCAGTAAATGCACGTTGCCTCCACCCTCTAGTCATTTAATTCATCACTACACGCCAACCAATAATCCATTAACTCAATTAATTAAACAACATATCGAAACCATCAACCATTAAAACCAACAACGTGATCCATATAAAATTATTCCATAACATAATCACCATGCATATCAACTATATAACTAAAAAAAAAAATAGCATAGCTATTAACTTAGTAGCTAGGATAACAACAATCCATTAAAACTCAATGCATGTAGTATAGTATATAACATGGTTTAGTTTCTTCCCTTTTCTTTTATATTTCCTTTTGCCTTTTTGCAATTTCTTGTATATGTTATTGCTAACATGTTTATTGTGCAGGTCTCCTAGTAATAGATCTGAATAACAAATAGTAGTGATAACAAGGATACCATAGGCAGTTGTAAAATAAAACTTGAGCCTAGAGCAACATAAAAATATAGAACATGCCATCTGAATCTCCAATAAACCAAGATTATATCTCCATGTAAGTAGTGTCGAACAATAGCACAACATCAAATAAGCACCAGACCTGATCTCCAATCTACAAGGGGGTCCCACCTACTACTATTATTTATCTTTTATAATAATAGGCTTTAGCAACACTTTGCGGGAAAAAATTCGTTGCGATTTTAATCGTTAACACTCCACATGGTTCATCATGAAAATCATGCAATATATCATGCACCTCATCTTCCCTTATGAATCTCCGCAAAATTTGATTTGGACATAGTTTGAACAAATACCCTGCAACCCAAGTGTAGGCTGAAATTTTCTGGACAATCTTGCATCTCTCCTTGTAGGAGAAATGTTGAGGAAATTTTACTGTTGTAAGGTAATTTTATATATCATAAACACAGGGTTTTTGAATTGATATGGAAAATAGGTGCTCATCTAGAAATTGGTCATCAATCATGCCCTCTTTAGTAGGAATGGTCAATCTGGACAAGAAATATGCAATTACATTCTGTTTTCCAAGATTATCAAGAATTGTTAGATCAAACTATTGTAATAAAATAAACCATATGATTATCCTACCATTAATGTCAGGTTTATTTATCAAGTATCTAATGGAAACATGATCTGTATGTACAATTTTTTTTATAACATGTAACATAATGTATGAATTTATTGAGAGCATGAACCACTGCTAAAAGTTCCTTTTATGTAACATTATAACTCAGTTCTACACCACCTAAATTCTTAATTATGAATTAAATTGCATAAGGTTTATCATCTTCATATTGTCCTAATACTGCTCCTAAGTATTTGTTTTATGCATCAATCTGAATGTGAAATAGCAGACCCCAGTTAGGACCTTGTAATACAAGATAAGTTGCAAGTTTGTTTCAAAAGCTTGTTGACAATTCATAGTCCAACAATATTCCACATCTTTGAACAACAAGGTAAACAAGGGAGAAGCTATTTTACCGAAATCCTTAATAAACCTCCTATAATATATTTCATGTCCAAGAAATCTTCTTATATCTATTGGTTTCAAAGGGGTTGGAAGTAAGGTGATGATTTTCATATTGTCTTTGTCTACTTCAATCCCTCTAGAGGAAATGTGATGTCCTAAAACAATCCCTTCATTCATCATCATATTACATTTTTCCGTGCTAAGGGATAGATTCATTTATCTACATATTTGGAGAACCTTATCTAGATTGTCCAAGGATTCATCAAATGAATTTCCATAAGGGGTAAATTCATCCATATAGATATCAACTTTATCATGGATGAGTTCTGAAAATATTTTAAGAATTTCTCTTTGAAAAGTGGATGGGGCATTACATAGGTCAAAAGGAAAAACTTTGTATAAAAATGTACCCCAGGGGAAAGTGAAGGTGGTATTGTATTGATCCTCATGACTTATCTGAATTTGATTGTATCCACTAAAACCATCTAGAAAGTAAAAATATTTCTTCCCATCCAATGCATCCAAAACTTGGTCAATAAAAGGTAGGGGGAAATGGTCCTTTCTGGTAGCCTTGTTCAACTCCCAATACTCCACACATATCCTACACTTCCCATTCTTCTTTGATTATTTATCTCTTTAGGTTAGAATTTGGTTACCCAAAATGAATGGAATATGGGTGACTCAACCCCTTGACCAAAACCACTTAAGAGAATCTCGAGGATGACCCTTAGAATAAGGTGGGTTGACCAAATATTACTTTAACCACTTCAATGCTCCCCCAATATGGAGCACAGATTGTGGTCAACTCTCCCCCATAATTCAACAATGAGTGTTGATCAAGGCTCAATGATCCCTATACATGGGCAGGGGGCATTGAACTTAAAAAATGGGTCAAAAATCAAAGTAAAAGTAGTTTTTCGACCATCTCATGTTGAATTTTCTCCTCCACAAAGACTAGGGATCATCACAAATGTTATTTCATGGTGTCAAAGTGCATGTTAAACTTAGTAAGGTGAAAACAACACTTGATAAAGTGAATGCAACACTTATTAAGGTGCATACGACACTTTTGCAACACTTAGGTGCATAATATATGCGACACTTAAGTGTGACATTTTAGTGTGTAACACTGGGGTAAAAGGGGTTCCTAACAAAAGGCTAAGGTCTGATACTCAACAAAATTGTTCAGTCCAAGGTTCTTGTTGTTGCAACTATCCCACAGTCCCTCACTCCTAACACACCTGCCACACCCAAGGATTTCAAGTGCGACCAATCCTTTCAAGGATTTAAAATGGCCCACAATAGTGAGCTACTAACTTAGAACACTTTCCCAACTTCAGGGAATTGTGCATGGCCTTCACTTTCAAAAACATGTGATCACCCACTTTAAACTCACTTTGGGTTTTTCCTTTATCTGTGCAACTTTTCTTCCTATCTTGGGAAGCTTTTAAATTATGACTTATCTTTACCATCTGCCCCTCCATTTCCCAGAGCAGATCTGTCCCAACTACTGCGTGATCTACTAGGTTGTCCCAAATCACTGGCATGCTGCACTTTCTACCATAAAGTTCCTCAAATGGGCTCATATTTAAAGATGTTTGATACCCATTGTTATAAGAAAAATATACCAAATGCAATTAGTCTTCCCATTTTGATGGTTTATCCATCACATACAACCTTAACATGTCTTCAATCACCCAATTTTCCCTCTTGGTTTGACCATCCAACTCAGGTTGATATGTTATGCTAAAATTCAGATTTGTTCCAAATCCTTTGAATAGACCTTTCCAAAATTTCGAGGTGAACTTGGAATCTCTATCAGAAAAAATTATCTTAGGTACACCATGTATCTTGGAAATGTATCGCATGTATATCTCAACAATGTCGACTACCTTTTGCATTGACTTCACTGGAATAAAATGGGGAGCTTTAGTAAGCTTTTCCACCACCACCTTAATATAATCATGTTTATTAGCAGTCAGACAACTTAGTTATAAAGTCCATGGTCATAACTTCCAACTTTCACTCAGGAATGGGAAAGGGTTGTAGAAAACCAACTCGATGTTTATGCTCATCCTTGACCTTCTGACATTCGGTACATCTCACAATAGAATACGTAACTTCCTTTTTCATAGCTGGCCAAAAGTATTGCTTCTTTACCAAGACAATAATCTTCTAGTAACCTGGATGTCCAACATAAGGAACCTTATGCATCTCTAACAAAATTAGGCTTTTCAACTCCTGATCACTTGGCACATAGAATCTATGTCTATACATGAGGATCCCACCCTCTCTTATCTCATAGCCTTCCAACTTATGTTGCGACATACCTTGTTGTAAAGTCTCCTTTATGTCCTCATAGTGCATATCTAATTTGGAAACTTATAAAATTATGTCTCACAAATATGTCTGGTACATGTTAATGGTTGTAGCATGCATCTCATGCATCCTCATGTTGAGTGTGTCAGCCACCTTTTTTTTCTTTTCCTCTAATATGATTTGTGTCGAAGTCATACTCACTAAGAAAATATAACCACCTACTTTGTCTGGAATTTAAAATTGGTTGTCCAAACAAATATTTCAGACCACAATGGTTTGTTCTCAACTCAAATATTTTACCCATGAGATAATGTCACCACATCTTCAAAGTATGCACTATGGCTTCCAATTCCAAATCATGCATATCATATGTCCTTTCATGCGTTTTCAACTTCCTTTTTTTGTAGCACACCACATGTCCATTTTGAGTCAGGACTCCACCGAGTCCTTGCTTCCATGTATCTATGCACACAATGAAGTCTGCATCAGGATCATCAATTCTCAAAATTGGCGCACTTGTCAACAAATTCTTCAAGTGATGAAAACTCCTTGTGCAATTTGGAGTACATTCAAATCGTGCACCTTTCTTCTACATGGATGTTATTAGATGTGCAATTTGTGAGAATACTTCAATAAACCTTCTGTAGTACCCTACTATTCCCATAAAATACCTCACTTTTGCGACATTTCTTGGTGTTGGTCATTCCTTAATGGATTTTATCTTGGCTGGGTCCATATCTATTCCTTCCTTTGAAATGATATGAACCAAGTAATGAATTTGTCACTAATAAAATGAGCACTTTCTTAGCTTTGCATAAATTTGATGCTCCCTCAATACCTGCAACACCATCCTCAAGTGTTGCTCGTGTTCTTCCTCTGACTTTGAGTTAATAAGAATGTCATCCAAAATTACAATGACAAACTTATCCAAGTAATTTATGAAAACTCCATTCATTAAACACATGAAGATAGCTGGTGCATTCAACATCCAAAATGGAACCAATATAAACTGATAATGACCATACCTTTTTTTGAAGGCAGTCTTGTTAATGTCTTCTTTAATTCTCACATGGTGATAACCAGATCTGAGATCTATCATAGAAAATAATTGTGCTCCTCTCAGTTGATCAAACAAGTCATATATCCTTAGAAAATGATACTTTTACTTCATTGTTACCTTGTTCAACTACCTGAATTCAATACAAAGTCTCAATGTACCATCCTTCTTCATGAACAAAATTGGTGCACCCTAAGGAAACACACTTGGGAGTATATACCCCTTCTTTAGAAGACCGTTCTTCAAGTTACATTTGCAACTCCTTCAACTCTGGCATACTCATCCTATAAAGGGTCTTGGATACACGTGTTTCTTCCATGGGTTATTCACTCGGTGAACTTATGACATAGTGCCTACATTTGTGGGATATTAAAGAATACCCCTAATTTCACTACATATTGATAAATACTTTCCAAAACCCTCTTCTTGACCCCCCCTCCAAATACATATTTCCAATAAAATAAACCCCTATTTTTAGTAGATACCCTTTTTTATATGCCCCCAATACCTATAAACCCCTTTAAACCCCACATCCCCCCTAATACCTGCAAAATATTGACTTTTTTTTCACAATTTAAAAAACCCCTTAATGAATGAACATGATAAGATATTGGTAAACAAGGTGAAGCCCCCGTGGTTTCTCCTGGCATCAAATTAATAGAGAAGTCAATATCTCTTTTTGGAGGCAATCCCAATATCTATTTAAAGACATCCTCAAAATCTTTCAACACTATGCAATCTTCAATACTTGGCACTTTATCCTTAGGTTCCTCTTCCATGTGCGTTGCAAATACTTGACATCCTTTCTTGTAACTTTTCTTCAACCACAAAACTGAAACTTCTCTGATAGTCACAACTCTTGGAATTCCTTGAACTGATCTCAAATTTCCTTCCTCAACCAAACACGTGAATTCCTTATTGTAACAATCTAGGATAACATAATGCTCGTCCAACTAATCCATACCAATGAGGAAATAATATGAGCCTAAAGGTATAATATTCAAATCAAACTTTGTGCATAATCCATTCATCTCCATTGGACATGGCTTAACCAACTCATTAATTTTCCTTTTTGCTCCTGTAGCTAACTGCACCAACCATGGTTTTCCAAGCTTGCTTCTTGGTAAATGGAATCTTTCGACCATCTTAGGATCTAGATAATTATAACTAGATCCTGAGTCAATTAAAATAGAAATGGGTTGGTCATTAATCTTACCTTCCACCTCGATCATGTGCGACTGAAAATCATCCTACTTGTTATACAACACTGCATAAATCCTTGGCACATTTATGCCCATGTCCTCCACTTTCGTAGCTTGTTGTACAATGTGTGCAGTCTGTGATTTATCACCTCTTTGAGGGAAATCTCTGCTCATATGATTTCCACCACAACCCAAACACTCAAGGTTGTTTCCATGCTTTTTCCCCATTATTTCTGACATTCCGAGCTCCTGGAGGGTTGACTTTTTGTTGGACCACATAAATACACCTTTTATTCCTTGATCATACACCATTTATCACCTCATTCTTATCTTATCCTTCCATAAAACCATTAATCTCCACCACTTTCATAAAACATATGGGTTTACAATTCCATTTTCCAAATTATTTATTTTGAGTATTTTTAAGAGAATTTGTGACTAAATATTAGAAAATTAACATATTTTCATTATATCTCAAAGTTGGATGAGTTTTGTGATGACTAC
>JZKD02S1627253.1:167905-182929 GCA_000966675.3 Picea glauca | reverse complement strand
ACAACAATGGGTAATGAATGCTAATTGATGATTTTTTGTGCAAGAGGGCAGTTTTGGGAAAAAGAGCCCCACACTCATTCACCCCCCCTCTAAGTGTGGTAGGTGTGTCCAACAAGAAGGTGAGAGAATAACCACTCCTTAAAAACTCCTTCGAAAACCATCTCATCTATTTTGATTGAATTCCACGCCTACAAATAGTCTTGAATAAATCCCAACATATATTAAATATTTATAACAAGAATATGCATGTAATAGAAATTTGTGGTACCTCAATAGGAATGAACCTACCATGAAGTCAACCAAAATCAATGATCTTATCATGGAGTCAACCACAAGAAGACATCAATAAACAATGGGACAATGCAAAAAAGAGATGTTAGTATACAAATGTATATGCCAAATTTAATTTAACATTTTTCTAAAGAAACATAAAACCAATGCTAATTCCATTCCATTTCATCACTTACCCAAGAACATGACATCAACTGTTGTAAACCATTTGAGAAATCAAACCCATGAGTCCAACAATTCCCCACCATATACAAGGTATATTCTTCACTCTACTAGTAAATATGAATACAACCCATATGAGAACAAAAGCTAAAAACCCATACCAGAGACATCAACCACCAAGTAAAGAACATAATTATCCTTTATAAAGGCTAAGACCAATTAGTTAAATAATTGAACGATAATCTATGTGATTCTAACATCAAAGTTATCATTCCTAATTCAATTCTTTGAGGAGACAAATGATTATGAAAAGAAAATTGGTTGTAGGGGGTCATACATGTTCAACAAGTCGAATCAATACTCTATAGATGAATATATCATCAACATGGAGGCTTGCTAAAACAATAGGGGTTAATGAGGAACATAAGCAATTGACATAGAATCATGTAATATTATTATTCCTTGCAACATCATTGAATTTTTTTGTTGCCAGTGTAGCTCCCATAGAAAACATATATTCTATTGAAACGTCTATTGTTGGCATGCATATTTTGGCTCGTTATTTGATATCTATGTACCCTGCAGAGAGGGAAAACCCTACTCACATGTAATAATTTTCATTTTAATTTGGCATGCATATAGATTACTCCACACATGCGTTCACAATACCATCTTCAATTATATACTTCATTAAACAACTCCATTTACAGACAAAAGACCAATTACTACTCACACACATTCACAATACCATCTTTAGTTATATACTTCATTACAAAGCTCCATTTATAGACACAAGACCACTTACAATATTGAATTATTCCACACAATAGAGAAAGACAAAAAACCTAATAGTTTATTATTGCTAAATATCATGTTATACTATTTTTTTTCATTATGAACATCACAGGTCCAATTCTTAGATGATCAAGCTACAACAACTATATCATAAGTGCACGAGTCAAAAATCTATTTATAACATTGGTATGAATCAAACTGTTTAGCCAACTAAATACTATCATAGTATCATATCAGTTGTTAAATTTGATAGAAAATAGTGAAACAAATACATAGTGGTTGCTAACATATTGCAAATTAGTCAACTCATTACGAATTCCCTATGTCCCAAACTTTTCATGTTAAAAGGTACATCAAGGTTGATTATTTTGAGAGTTAATTGAACTAGGATATGTTGCTAGAGGAGGCCTTCTCACTCTTGTTCTAAGATTGCAATTACATCAAACTGTCCAATTAGTATTGCAATCCTAGTAATTCTTTTTTCTCCCCAGCTGTCTAGAGAAGGGTGTTAGTATTTCAATCAATTAAGAAGCTAATTACCTTGGATTGAAACAAATTTCTATCAGAAACATTAGAAGGTAAGTAAACCAACATGTTGAAGTCAAATCATTCAACCCAGTTCCATAGGAAAAAATAGAGCACCTTTGTAATGGTTCACTAGAATGTCTAGCAACCATTATTGCATATTTTTTCTTGGAGTTCTTATGTATGGTGTTGTCACTACATTTGCAAGTCAGTTGAGCACAACATGCTTGAACATCTGTTTTTGGAGAAGTGTATGCAATGCTTTCTCCTCCATTTATCAATTCATTTACCTTTGATTGAATTCTTCATCTTAGGCCAATGAAATTTGCCCCATTTTATTCAAGTGAAGTATTTTGTATATGCATATTTGCCCCCATTTTCTTCCAGTGAAATATTTGATATATGTAACATAATCTTCAACCAAACCTCTGCCAAAGAAAAATCCATAATGGTTAAAAGACATACAAATTCTTTCTATGTTTTCCAGCAACAACCATTATTATGTGAGTAGGTGATTCCTTGCTTAAGGGAGTCTTTGAATCTCATACCAAAATGCAAAGAAATCAAATGTTTTACTCGTTGGAAAAGTAAACTCAAGTGTGGCAGTAGAATAAATTTTGAAAACTCGAACAATTAAATAAAATATTTAAAAGCTTCACTAAAAAAACACAAAAATAAATGTAGATTCTTGAGATGAATACACAAAAGAAAATCAATAAAATCCTTGTTTATGAAACACAAAATACCATATGAATAAAAAACAATAAAATCCTTGTTTATGAAACACAAAATACCATATGAATAGGCCAACAAATAAATAAAATATTTAAAGGCTTTGATAAAACATAAAGTAAATATAAATTTTTAAGATGCACACATGAACAATTACCAATAAAAAAAGGTTTTAAATAGCTTTAAATAAACACAACAAATATAAAGCCTTGTGATGAATAGGAGAAACTTTTAATGATTTAAGAAAGAGGAAAAATACATAAACTCTTTAAAATGTTAAAAAAAATAAATATTTATCGACTTTAATTATACACACTAACTAAGTAAAAATATTAAATGTTCTAATAAAATATTTTAAAAAATATAATTTTTTTCGATAAAAACACGAATAAAATAAGTAAAAAATATGATTTTTTTTAAGGAATATATCAACAAACAAACAATTTTTTTTAATGCATTAATGGTTAAGAACATGTGTTTCCTCTTAAGAGGTTATACATCATTGATTACTATATATCATTAAAATTCATACATCAAATACTGAAAATTTATATATACATATTATGGATTAATTATTAATTTCATGAAACCATTGAGATAAATACACGAATAAAATAAGTAAAAAATATATAAATTTTTAGGAATACATTAACAAGTAAATAAAAGTTTTAAATGCATTAATGATTAAGAATATGTGTTTCCTCTTAAGAGGTTATATATCATTGATTATTATATGTTGGCATTATTGATCGTGTGTTGTCATTGATGGCAACATGAATAAAACATGTACAGTAATCAGAGAAAAAAAAGGAAGATCACCTTGGGGAAGAAACAATTTGTGATAATTGTTGATCACGATAGGATCAACAATGATCCTATGTTCCTAAAGCTTAGGAGAGGTATCACACAAAAAACTCACGTACATAAGGAGTAAAACAAATGCACAAACAATTATTAAAAGATCGGGAGAAATAGCGGTGAATAGGTCAGAAAGAAGAGATTTGAAACCCTTCAAGAATTGTAAGGAAACTATGTTACAATCGGTAGTTGATCAAAATATTATAGAAATCCAATACCATTGGATCACACATAAGCTAGAACCTGCACAAAACCCTTCGTGAAGGATCCTGGAATCCTAATCGTCCATTCAAAATTTGGGAGTAATCACAATCATTACATCAGTTCGGGATCTATCATAATCATCAGATCGAAGCCAAGTGGAAGGATATCATAAGTTTCAAAACTTCACCACTTCGTCGATTACTGGAGACAAGGAAGAATCCATGAAATCCTGAAGTCATGAAATAACTCCAATTATCGATCAGGAAGGAGCTTCAGATGAGTTCTCAGCCGTTAGATCAAGATTTAATATAGGATTAAGTGTTGACCATCGATATGGTATGGAAATGTTGAAACGTTAGATCGTACTAAAGGAAATAAGGTGGTCAACTTCAGCGCTAACCACTCCGACGATAAAAATTTCAGAAAAACCAAGAACCAAGGTCGAAGCCCCGAAGTCACAAAATCCAAACAACTGTGAGATCGAGGGAAGAAATTTGGGAGCAATATGAACCGATAGATCAAGCAGTCTAGAGACATGATCTAGGAGGGAGACATGTGGCAGAAGACAAAGATGACATGTGGCACAATCAACTGGTGACAAGTGTCAAGGTCTAGTTGGCACATTAGGTATACGAAAGTCATGAATCAAGGTGACATGTGGCAGCCACTCAACCAGTGCCACATCAACAGTGACATCAACAAGCCATGCCACTCTGGGATTACTAACTTCGGGGATATCCAAGATTCTTTTATCAACTAATCGTCGAAGGCTGCAATCACAAAGTAAATCTAACCATTGATCTACTACAAGATCATTCTTTATAGTTGATCAAGTGTAGTGGAAAGATAGGATAAGAGGGACCATTGGATGAGACCAGGGAAAAGATCAACGGTGGAGAAGAAATTCACCACTCCGAGGATAGTTGGAATTAAGTAAGAGGCACAACTATCTCGGAGTCCCGAATCTTCGAAGTCCCAAAGTAAATGAAAGTCATCTATCTCATTGACTAATTAAGTCGAAACCATTTATCGTCAAGGCTTGAAAATGAGTTGGAGCCAACAAAGTTGCAGGATTAAAATCTAATCGTCGATCAAAGGAGAAGGAAGAGATCAACGGATAATATATGATCACATCACAAGTTGTGCAAATATTAGACCATACCATCGATTTGAGAATTTTTGGAGTAATTCTAGCCATTAGATTAGCTAGCATGAGATGTAACCACTTCGGAAGGTAACACTCCATAATATATATCTTTGGAAATAACAAGATTTTGGTAAAGGATAAAATATCTGAAGGGCCAAATCCCGAAGGAAAAGGTTATGTTGTTGGTCATGTGAGTGCTCAAGGTATCGAAGGTGCAACACTAGTACTTAGGGCAATGCTTAGTAGGTAAGATCGTGGTTTCAAGCTCACGGTCACATGAATTTTTGATTGCAGGGAGCTCATATTGATTAAGACTCGAATTCACAACAATTCAAGATCTGTAGACTAATGAACTGATACACAATCATGATTAAAGAAGAGTTAAATCATGAGCATTATGAATAAAGAATAAAAAGGAAAAATGGTATGGTTTAAAGTTTAATATTATCATTTAAATGCAAGGGTACAATGTTTCAATTTCAAAAGACATCTTGATTCAACCAAAAGACAATGTATTAACCCTATGACTTTTGGAAAAGTATATAAAGCAAGCAAACAAAGTGGAAAGTGTGTCTTGGTGTGTGTGTGTGTGTGTGTGTGTGTGTGTGTGTGTGTGTATAATGGATTGAATGAAATTTCATTGGTGCTTGTTTACAAGTTGAGTCTTGTCATGAGGATTGGATTCCTCACATCTCAGTTGGATCTGATATCAACAAGCTAGGTCTTGTATCAGTGAGTTGGATCTCTCATATTCTGTTGAAGTTGAAGATATTAAAGGATTGGTTTTATTTGTATTCATTCAAGCTAAATAAATAAAATAAAGATATTTTATCTACTTCATACATTTGTGTTATACATGTTTATGAATAATTAATTGAGTTACATATATATTATTCAGTTAATTCGGTTAATCGATGAAAGTGTGAAAATTAGTCAAAAGTTCTAGACACTGATTCACCCCCCCCTCTCAGTGTTATTGTGTGTTTCAACAATTGGTATCAGAGCCAGTGCCTTCAACACAGTTTAAACACTGGAAGGTAGATTCTAAAGAAATGGGTGGACAAATGGCTCTCTCCACAAATGAAGCTCCCTTATTTGATGGAATAGACAACTCTTCATGGAGGGAAAGAATGAAATGATATCTAAAGTCAAGAGGATCTGGTGTTTGGGACTCAGTAGTATCTAAACCTTGGTACTCAACTACCTCAAAGAAAAAATCCAAAACTAAAAAAGAAGCAAAGAAAAATAATTCAATAGCATTAAAGGCAATCCAGAATGGACTGTTAGACCAAGTCAAAGAAAATATGGTACATTGTACCTCTGCTAAAGTACAATGGCTCTAGCTAGAGAATTCTTATCAAAATAAAGAAAAAAACAAAGAAATGGACAATTCAATCAGTTTATAAAACAAAACAAAGAAACAAAGAAATCCATTCAGATTAAAGAACAAAAATCAGAAATGGAGAAATCCAATTAGATTGAAGAACAAAATACAGATAAAGAGAATTCTAATCAGAATAAAAAACAAAACACAGAAGATGAAAATTCCATTAAAGAATTGATGCAAACCCCAGTCATCAAAAGAGAAGACTACTACATCAAGGAATTGATGAATGCCTCAGTATTCACTAAAGCAAAACTATTAGATTTTAAGACTGATGTTATAAATACAGTTTAAGTGATTAGTATGGAACCGGGAAATGGTCTATATATTGATGTGACTAAGGATGTTCTTGACTATATTGAATACATAGTTATGTGCACTTTTGAAGAGTTGGAGAAACTTCAAAAGAAATATATGTTGCTACTACAATAGTTAGATCAATTTAATCTTGAAGAGCATGAACAAAAGATTCATCTATAAAACAAAGAAGAAGATATCAATAGATTAAAGACTAAATTTTTTGATCTAACAAAAGATATGAACAAGTTGAAGGCAAATGACAAACTCAATAAATGCACAGAAGAATTAGAAGAAACAAAAGAAATGGTCAACAGTCTAAAGACTCAACTTGAAGAAGCTAAGGAAAGTAAAAAAACGCTAAATATCCAGTTGACTAAAACGGAAGAATCATGCCACACGTTGGAATTGGAAGTCATCAACGTCAAAAGGATTCATCTAGAAAACAAGGAAGAAATTTAAAGATTGAAGAATGAAGCTATTGATCTAACAAAAGAAATAGAAGAGTTGAAAAAATATAACAAAACTAATAAATGCACAGAAGTCTTGGATGAGACAGAAGAAATTTTCATTAGTTTAAAGACTCAACTTGAAGAAGCTAAGGAAATAGAAGAAGCCTTGAAGATCCAGTTGACTAAAAAGGAAGAAACATGTCACATGTTGGAATTGGAAGTTATCAAATGCAAAAAGAAGAATTAAAAGACAAAAGAAACTGTCAAATTCCATAACAACTCAACTATCCTAGATAGGATCTGGAACAGTCAAAGACCAATTGATGAAAAAAAGGGTCTTGGATACAATAAGAAAGAAGAAGGTGGAAAATGGAGCAACATTCAAAAACATGATAAAGGATCATACTCCTCAAAGGAAAAAGGCGGAGTCACAAACCAAAAACAAACCCTGAACTTTGTCAAGGAACGAAGCTATAAAAGTAAAAAACAAGAAACATACCAAAAGGCATACTTCTCATGTCACAACATACGCAAGTATGGAAACATCTTCAATGGTTATTTATTTTCTTTTAATATCTTTGGTCACAAAGCATTGGAATGCAAAAGTCATGCAAAGAATAAAATTAGGAAGGTGAAATAATTTAATGAGATGTTGGAGATGCAATTATGTTGGCTACATAGCAAAGTTTTGTCATACAATAAGATGATACAATTGTGATAGGTTTGGTCACAAATTTTGAATTTGGTGACAACGAATTCCTCCAAAGATGGATTTGGATCCTATTAATCTGCGTTGGTTGCAACTAAATAGACCAAGTTAGAATATGGATAGGAGTGCATTAAATGAATTAGTTTCTTGTGTAAATTACTATAAATTTGTGTATGCTTGTAGAGGCTGAGACAGAGTGAGATATGTATTAGTGAAGTTGTTGTAATCTCCATGATATGAATGATAAGAAAACATATACCTTTTCTTAGTGGACGTAGCCCAACGTTTGGGTGAACCACGTGAAATCTCTGTGTTTCTTATTTGTGTGATTGTTGATTATCATATGTGAATTGTGTTTTCCGCATTTGCAATTCTAACAATTGGTATCAGAGCTGCGTTGGAGATCTGTGAGGAAATATCTGTGGTGAAAGAAGGTGAATTGAGTAGGTGTTGCAGGGGGAAATTGAGTAGAAAGGCATCAACGCTCCATATGCAGTGTTAGAGGTGCGCTGACACCCTCACACTTATGAAATTGAAAATTTCGTGAACTATGTGCACTTGTATCATGCACCACAGAGCGTCAGCGCTCCCTCATCCATATTCAAGGAGCGCTAGAACTCCTCCATACACACTCAAGGAGAGATGATATTTCAAACTAGCGCTCCCCCGTCCATAGAAAAAAAGCGTTGATCTCCAAAAAAATTATTTTGCATGGTAGAAAAATTCGATGGTGTAAAATGTGAGTTGATCGACTTTGTCTTATCATGCATGGTCGTGAGGTGAATGCTTAAAGTATAAAAAATTAAAAAAGGTGGAGGAATTAAAGTAAAGGTCATTTTTTTATTAAAAGGTGATTTTTTTAGTAAAAGGTTTTTATTAAACTTTTTTTTATTAAACCTTGTGAAGTTTATAGCATTATTCCTCCACATTATTTTTCAAAGGGCCTTTGTTATTATAAGAATTTTTTTTTTTGGAATTTTTTCCTCTGCTAATGGTGAAAACTCATAGTGCTAAATTCGAAATTGAGAAGGTCAATGGCAAGAACAGTTTCAATATATGGAAGGTTAAGATGCACGATCTGCTCATGCAACAAGGTGTGGTGAAGGTGCTTTTGGGAAAAGCAAAGCAACCCGCGACCATAACAGATGAATACTGGGATGAGATCGATGCGACAACACTGAGTTCCATATGCTTGTTTTTGGTCGATGATGTTTTGTTCAACATTGTCTCGGAGAAGACAACAACCAGTTTGTGGACGAAGCTGGAAAGCTTATATATGAAGAAATCCTTGACGAATAGGATCTTCCTGAAAATAAAATTGTACATTTTGCACATGAAGGAAGGTACAAAAATAGCTGATCATTTAAACACTTTTAATACTCTTTTAGTCTAGTTGACTAGCATGGGAGTAAAATTCGAATCTGAAGATAAGGAAATTACATTATTGTGTTCTTTTCCCGAGTCATGGGATCACTTTGTTACCTCTATTAGTTTTAGCACAACAAAAAGTATTGAGTTTGATGTTATTGTTGGAGCTTTACTGTCTGAGTAAAAAGGGAAGAAATCCAATTCAAAAACCTCTACATCTGAGGCGATGATGGTCAAAGGCAAACCTAGAGAAAAATGACATGTTCAGAGTGATTTATCTCGGTCAAATTCGAAGGGAAAGAAGAGAAAACTTAAGTGATGGTTTTGTGGCAAATATGGACACCTGAAGAATGATTGTTGGAAGAGACAACAAGCCTCCAAAGAAGACCCTTGAAAAGAGACGAAGGAAGCAAATGCAACCAAAATAGGTTTAGCAATAGGTTCAGGTATGATTGATGAAGTTTTATCAATTAGTATTGGTTCATGTCATGATCAACAGTGGTTATTAGATTTTGGTGCTTCAAATCACATGTGTCTCATAGACACTGGTTTGTTACTTACCGGTTTATAGATGATGGAATTGTTTACATGGGAAATGGCATATCATGTAAAGTTGTGGGAATTGGTAGCATTCAAATTAAGATGTTTGATGGAACTGTTAAAATGATAATTGATGTGAGACATGTACTTGAGCTAAGGAAGAACCCAATCTCTTTGGGATTCTTAGATATTGGAGGATATAAGAGTATTGTTCAAGGTGGAGTTATGAAGGTCTAGAAAGGAATCCTATTGGTTATGAAAGAAAATAAGGTTGGTAACATGTTTATGTTAGAAGGAAGAATTTAGTCAGATCATGCGACAATGGTATCTGAGAGGGACAATTATTCTGTTCGACTGTGGCATCAATGGTTGGGGCATATGAGCGAACAAGGATCGAAGGTATTATCTGATCGCAAGTTACGTCCTAGTCTAAAGTCTTTAAAGTTAGATTTATGCAGACACTGTATTTATGGAAAACATAATAGGCATAGATTTAAAACCGGAAGACACCAGTGAAAGAATCCTTGATTATATCCATTCTGATATTTGGGGACCATATCCTATTGTTTTGTATGGAGGATCATCATATTTTGTAACTTTTATAGATGATTTATCTAGGAAGGTGTGGATCTATATGTTGAAAAGAAAGGCTGATGTATTTATTGTTTTCAAGAAGTTTATAGCTTTAGTGGAAAAGAGCACTGGTAGATCCATTAAATGTTTAAGAACTGGTAATGGTGGTGAATTTACGTCAATGGAATTTGACAACTATTGCAAAGAGTTTGGGATTGATAGGCATAAAACCATTGCCTATACTCCTCAGCAAAATGGAGTTGTTGAACGCATGAACACGACTCTTCTAGAGAGAGCAAGGAGTATGCTAAGTAACACCAATTTACAACAAAAACTATGGGTAGAAGCAGTAACTATAGTTTGTTATCTGGTGAATCGATCACCATCAACAAAAATAGAATGCAAGATTCCCGAAGAGGTATGGAAAGGTCACCCTTGTAATTATTCTAATCTTAAAGTTTTTGGTTGTGAAGCCTATGCTTTTATTCCGAAACATCAACGTTCTAAACTAGATCCAAAATAAAAAAAGGCTTATCTTTGTTGGATATGGTGATGGTATTAAGGGGTACAGGTTGTGGGATCCTACTGCCCACAAGATCACCATTAATAGAGATGTAATATTTGTTGAATCACCTCTCATCAAATCAGATGTAGATGTTCAAATGAAACAGGAAGAAGTACTTAAGTATCAACAGATTCAATTTGAAACCAGTTCAAATACAGATGAAAGTGAACATGAACAAGTTTCTGAAGATGTTCATTCAGATTTTTCTGTACAGGAAGACATGGTTGATGATAAAAATCAACAGAATGTGGATGAGCCACAAACTTCCCTAAAGAGGTCTACGCGAATCAGAGTTCCTCCAAGAAGGTATGATGATTTTGTTTCATCGGTTTCTTTAAGTACTAATGATGATGAAATTTTGTGTTATCAGGAAGCTGTGAAGAGTTCTAACAATGATAAATGGAAAGAAGTAATGAAGGATGAAATTACGGCATTAGAGAGGAATGCCACATGGGACCTGGTAGAAATTCCAAGAGACATAAAAACTGTAGGTTGCAAGTGGGTCTACAAGACGAAGAAGGGTGTTGATGATAAGGTAGAAAGGTACAAAGCAAGCCTGGTTGCAAAAGGATATTCTCAGAAGGAAGGTATTGACTTTCATGATATTTTTTCACCAGTTGTTAAGTCTATTTCAATTCAAAATGTGTTAGCATTGTTGGACAACTGAAAGGGGGGGGGGGTGAATCAATTATTACCGTGCTTAAACAATTATGCCCATTTTAAAATCTTTACAGAACACTCAATGATGATCACAATAAATCAAATAAGTAAGAAATAGAATATTCAAAATCAATCACACACATGAAATATATAGAGACAAATATTTCCCGAGGAAACCCATAAAGGGAAAAACCTCTTCTTCTTGATATGATAAGTAATCTTTATTTTCTGTACATTATCATTCTTATGAGCTCCAACTCTTCTTGAGGCTACAACCTCTATTTTAAAAGAAACAACTTGCTAAGAGCACCAACTCTTTGGTTTCTCTAGCACCCACTAGAAGGAAGCACCGACTCCCTGAGTGTTCTAGCACCAACCGGATGGAAGCATAAACTTCCAGTCACACATGCACTAACCTGTATAACAGAGAACAATAGTTGTCCCTTGCACAAACCTACCACTCTGGTCTTTTTGGTTGCAACCAGATGGAAGCTAAAACTCCCTGTGTTGAAGAACCTACTTGAAACTCTGAGGACACCAATCCTCCCTAGCACCTCCCTACCAACCTGAAATATAAATCTTTTCTTTTCTTGAATTTATCATAATGATAGATCATTTATCTATGGCTTACCAGTCTCATCATTGTTTTGCTACACTGCTATGCTCTGCCTACATCAGTGTCTCTCTACTCGCCTCATCTACCCTTTATATTCTTCTTCATTTTATGCTCTGTGCGTCATATATCTTCTATGTGCTATGCCTCTACATGCTCTTCATCGCGTCATTGTTCTTCCCTACAGGTTGTTCATTATGTCTCTTCCTCACAACTGCATAGCTAACCAGCAGAATCACCTCACTTCTTTGTTCTCTCTTTCTCACATTGAGTCCTTTGCCTGATCATCATGGAAAAACTTCGTTCCCTCTGGTGGTTCACTCCACGTGTTCATCATCAGTGGGCGTTATGCTGAGATTCCTTAGCTTCTCTGGTAGTCAAAACTCTTCGTCTTCTCTGTCAGTTACAACCAGTCAATTATGGCTTCTTTGGCTTCTAAGCCCCTTCCTTCACATGATCATTGGTGGTGACCATATGCCTGGGCTTAGTGATCGCTTGAGCACTTGAGCACTTATCAATTCAATGACCATGATTCATTCTTTTGAAATGGATGACTACCATAAATTCGACACTTTTCCCTTCAGAACTTTTGTATTTCAAACCTTTCGAAACTTCTGAATCAAAATTTCTAAACAGATCGGACGGTTCACATTATATATTGGAACCAGATCAATGGTTAGCGTTAATCCTTATAGCCATCCTTCATTGCTTAATCCAACGTCCAAGAATTAATAAAGAAATGAGATGTAAGACAACCTTTTACTCTGCGACTTTGTCTATTATGCTTACGCTATCCTTCCACTATATTTTGATCAATGGTTTATAGTACACTCGACATCATATTGACGGCCGATATCTCCTTCGGGTCTTTGGACTTTGGAGATTTCAAGTCTCAATCCTTTATTTCCTTCGTATGTCAATCTTCTGGATCTGACAAGTCTCTGACGCGTGTCCCTCTCGAATTAATGGTCGAGATCTCCTCGGGTCTCTGGACTTTGGAGATTTCAAATCTCAACCCGTTCTTTCCTCCAGAGTGATCACTTTCTAAGGTAGTCATAAGACAGTGGAGATAGCTTGTTGTTTGTTAACATTTTCACTTACACTATCCTTCCAATGTAGTAGATCGACGGATGAGACTGCTCCCTAAGTGATCTTCAGATCGGACATCTCGTGTCCACTTCTGGTCTTCGACATTCGGGATTTCGGGTCTTTGGGCGAGTGTTGGTAATAATACTCCCGAAGAAAAACTACCGGAGTGATGTAACTCTTGCGTCACTTGATGATGTGTCACGAGTCGAGCAGCTGCCACGTGTCACTCTAATTCGTGATTTGCACGTACCTGAAATGTTGATTTCAACTTGACACTTGTCATTCTCTAATTGTGCCATGTGTCCTTGATCTGACGGTCAGGATAGTATCTTAGATCGACGACTAAGAGTGCCTTTGGACCTTCATCCTTTCGGGACTTTTGACATTTCTTGGTGGTGAAATTCTCGAAGCAATTCTCCTACAGTGACATAACTTGCTTACGTCACTTGTTGGCATGGCACGAGCCAATTTCCTCTTGACGCTTGTCATCACCTGATTATGCCATGCGTATTTTTTGACGTGGTCTGCTGACATTTTTTGTCAATGTGGTCTTCTCACGAGGTCTGCCACTATGCCCTTTTGCTGACGTGGTCTGTTGACCAACATCCCTGAACCAACGGTCCTCGTTTGTCCTCCAAATCCGATGGTCCTTATTCATTTCGGATTTCTGGGCTTCGGGTATTTCATATCTCAAACATTTCGGAGCATAACCTCTTCATGACTTTGAACTCGAACTAAATGTTGTTCGTCGATTAGGATCTTAGATCGACGACTTGATCTGTCAGCGTTGCAGCTCTGCTAGATTATCTTGTCCTTCCACTTGAAAGTGATCCGACGGATGACGGGAATTCGCATAATTGAATTCTCAAATGTTTTTCTCGCTTATCCTGTCCTTCCATTCAAAAGTGATCCAACGGTTGTGAAGTTTCTTAAAACAGATCCATGATCGAGAATGATTGCACAAACACAATCTGTGAGTGTTTTAACTCGTCACCCAACTCCACAATGGGAAGATGTGCACTATTGGTGAGTTAACCACAATCTTTTATCTTTGAAGCTATCAGATCGGACTGTCCTGACTAATTGCGGGATGGCAACAAGCGTGATGTTTAATCCTCCTTTCAATCTCCACAATTCATCCCTGTCGTAGATTTGGCGATTGCGCATCTGACGGGCATGATTTAATCTGACTTAAACTCATTGTTTGTTGGATCAATCATAGTCGTAGATCTTTGAAGCTATGAGATCTGAAGATCTATACAGATTGCGGGATTGTAACTAACGAGTAGTTTAATTCAACTTTCGCTCCTCGCAATTCATCCTTGCCGTTGATCTAGCTTGCAGATCTGACAATCTTGATTTGATCTGAGTTTTATCGCGCCATCTCTTCTAAGCTTTAATATCCAGTCGCTTCTGTATTGCGCTTTCCTTTATGAGTTGTGATATCTTCTTGTTGTTCTCTCCTCCTCCTGAGCTTACGATTCCTTCTGCTCCACCTTTTGTTCTTTCCATCAATGACAAGCACACTCTTTCCTACAAAACATGCCAACAATCTCCCCCTTTGGCATTGATGGCAACCCTCAAATGTTTCGCTATACCGCTTGGACCTCCAACTGTAGCATTCAGACTAATCCTTTTCTCTCCCTTTGACATCAATGTTAAAGAAAACATGCCCCCCCTGAGTTGTTTCAATATTTTTTGGAGGTATTAGATATTTAACCAACACATACTCCCCCTCACAGGATGGACTCTCTTAGGTTGATAATGGGGTCATGCCCAACTTCTGGCGTAGATACTCAAACTGAGATTTTGCAAGCGGTTTAGTGAAGATATCAACAATCCGATCTTTGGATGGAATATAATGCAAAGAAACAACAATGTTGGTCACTTGTTCTCTCAAGAAGTGATATTTGATGGGTATATGCTTGGTCTGGAGTGAAATACCGTTGGATTACTGAGAGGGGGGGTGAATCAGTAATAGCGTAATTATAATCCTTTTTCTTCAAATGTTATATCAATGTAGAATTATTATCCAATAATGAGCAATAAGAAATAAACAA
>JZKD02S1627253.1:127681-152317 GCA_000966675.3 Picea glauca | reverse complement strand
AATGACATGTACTATCCATATAGAATAGTATTATCTGAAAATATATCATAACTCATACTATTACCCATCAAACAAACTTGGGTCCATTACCCAAACCTGGGGTCTCCAACTTCTCCTGGTCATAACTCTCTAACCGTGAGGAATTATGTGACGTTACACATACCATCGGAAATGACATATATGGATTTCTTTTCCGAGTGTCTCTTCTCCATATGACTCTTGGACCTGTTCATCTTCAGTTTCAGCTGTGTCCTCTATAGTAGACTCAATATTGCTCACCTCTCTTACTGGAACTCCTTCATCAACCTTTAAATCAATGCAATCAACTAATTTATGCAATCTTTTATTAGAGCATCTATATCCTTTACTATTGGTAGCATATCCTAAGAAGATGCCTTCATCAGCCCTGTCATCATACTTGCTAAAGTTTTCATTAGTATTTATGTAGCACTTACTCCCAAAGACTTTGAAGTGTTTGATTGAAGCAGGTCTTCCATACCACAGTTCATAAGGTGTCTTTTCACTATGTGGTCTGAGGTGGGCTTTGTTAAGAATATGGATTGTTGTGTGTATTGCTTCTACCCAGTAAGTTTGACCAATGTTCTTCTCATTCATCATTGACCTCACCATTTGTTGAACTGTTCTGTTTTTCCTCACAACTACTCCATTTTGTTGTGGAGTTCCTGGGATTGTGTATTCTCTCTTGATCCCATGTTTGTCACATAATTCCTTGAAATAACTTGACATAAATTCTCCTCCTCTGTTTGATCTTACCTCCTTTAACCTCTTGCATGTTTGATTCTCAGTTAAAGCCTTAAATATTTTAAATTTCTCAAATGCCTCAGCTTTTTCTTTAAGAAAAGCAACCCAAGTAAGTCTGGAGTAATGATCAATGATCAGCATAAAGTAGTTTTCCTTCCTTGTGCCTTCCTGTCTTGATGGTCCACATAAATCCATATGAACTAATTGGAGTGGTTTCTCTATTGAAGCATAGCTCTTGGATTTAAATTGTGTCCTGGTTAGCTTTCCTACTTGGCAGGGTTTACACACAGAGTCTTTCGGCTTTGATATTCTTGGAATATCTTTTATATTCTCAAGATTTTTGAGCTTGATTAAGTGGTCAAAGTTTAGATGTCCAAGTCTCCTATTCCATAACCAACTTTCATCATGTTTTCTTAGATGACACTCTTCTTTATCGTCTTTCATCACATATACATTATTTTCTATCCTTATGCCTTTAGCCACCACTTGACCTGAATTTACAGATTTTATCTTACAATCCTTGGAAGTGAACACCACTTCACATCCTCTGTCACACATTTGACATACACTGAGAAAATTATGTTTCAGCCCATCTATAAGAAGAACATCCTGGGATTTTCCTTTACCATTACTCAAACTCACCATCCCTTTACCCTTGATTTTACATAGTTCATCATTTCCAAAGATTACATTTCATGTTTTTCTTTTACTTATAGACAAAAAATTATCCTTGTCTCCAGTCATGTGCTTGGAACATCCATTGTCTATATACCAGGGGTATTTTTGTTTTTGAGCTGAAAGTACTAGACCACATTTTTCACTATCTTTCTTTTTCCATGTGCTGGCATTTCTAGCTAAAGGATTTATCCTTGGATCTGTCTTGTACTTCTTCAGATGGTAGTTTGCAATTTTGTGGCCAAAGTTATGATAGTTATAACATTCAAGCTCATTGTTTAGTAGGTCAAATTGATTGGTGCTATGTTGTCTATTCATTGGATGCTTAGTTCTATGTTGTAAATATTGTTTATTTCTTGACCTCCTCAGTTGGATGTCTCTAAACTTAATTTGACAATTTACAATCTTATGACCAAAATTAGAACAGTAAAATCATAGCCATGGAAGAAATTTTGGTACCTGAAGGATGGCCTTCTTCTTGGCATTTGTTGCTCCATGTTCTGATCTCTTTGTTTTTTATCAGGGATCATCTTGTCTTTATTATATTTTGGTGGCATAGTACTCCCATGGTCTGATTGTCTACTAACTTGGAACTTGATCATCTTTACTGGATCTTTTCTTTCTGGTTTTTTGTTGCTTGAACCATTTACATAACCTAAACCAGTCTTCAACAAAGGAGATATTTTTTTTCTCAAAATTTCGTTAAGTTTTGTTGTGGCTTTAATGCTTGGAAGATTTTGGAGATACAATGTTTTAAACTTCTCCATCTCTTTTCTAGTTTTTACTACCTCTTCTTCCAAGGCTTCACATCTTGTCTTCTTTTCTGATAGCTGATGTTTCAGAATGTCCTCTATTTTCTTTTCCTCTTCTAATTCCACTTTTATCAGGGAAAAGTCTTCATCGGGTCCTTTTTTGTCTTTCTCGAATTATATCAGCAATTGTTTTTGCTTTTCCTTCTTAGATTTGAGTTTAGCAATTTCTTCTAGAGAATTGATCAGTTCTCCTTCCAATTCAACCACAACTTCTTCATCGTCGACATCACTTCCTATGCCTTTATTATCATAATCCTCTTTGGCCATAAGCATAAAGCCATTAATCTTATCTTCACAGCAAGAGTCACTATATGTGTCTTATGAAGAGCCATTATTTTTTACACATAGAATTTTCTTTTTACCAAATCTCTTAGGTTTGTACTTCTTTTCACCTTTAGAATTCTGATCCTGTTTCTTGTGTGGACACTTAGATGCAAAGTGACCTATCTTTCCACAGTTAAAAAATTTGAAGGGAAATTTGCCTTGGTACTTGCTTGATCCTTTCTTTAGTCTTCTCACAAATTTTGCTTCAATTTCATTAGGCTCAGAATCCTCATTCTTATCTTCTATAAATGATGCTTCTCTAGAGGTGAGTTTATCTTTACCTATCCTCATTTCATAGGCATTCAGAGTTCCTAGGAGTTAGTCAATAGACAGAGCTTTTAGATCATTATGTTCTTCTATAGCAGAGACTTTTGGGTTGAACCTATCTGGAAGAGATCTCAAAATTTTATGAACTAAAGAGACATCCTCAATTTTTTTACCAAATCCTATCATTGCATTTACTTGTTTTTCAACTCTTAGAAATTACTTCCCAACAATTTCATCCTCTTTCATAGTTAGCTATTCAAACTATAATCTATAGGTTTGAAGCTTGGCATCCTTTACCTTCTCATTACCTTCATAACTACTGATAAGTTTGTCCCACATTTCTTTGGCAGATTCTAAGTGCATAACTTTTACAAATTCTATTTCTGCAAGCCCACTCAGAATAGCATTCATAGCCTTAGTGTTGAAGATGAATTCTAGCTTGTCATCCTTAGAATATAGTACAACTGGTTTTACATAACAACTCTCTACCACATCCCAAACATCTGCACCTAGGACCATTATGTAGGTTCTCATCCTCACTTTCCAGAAGGTGAATTTTGTTCCATTGAACAGGGAGGCCTTATTGGTTGAAGTTCCTTCATGGCTAGTTGTGTTTAAGCTCTAGGATCTACCCTTAGATAAAAGTAACCGGCTCTGATACCAATTGTTGGACAACTAAGAGGGGGGGTGAATAAGTTGTTACTGTGCTTAAACAATTATGCCCATTTTAAACTCTTTATAGAACACTCAATGACGATCACAATAAATCATGAAAGTAATCAATAGAATATTCAACATCAATCACACACATAAAATATATAAAGACATATATTTCTTGAGGAAATTCATAAAGGGAAAAACCTCTTCTTCTTGATATGATAAGTAATCTTTATTTTATGTACATTATCATTCTTATGAGCTCCAACTCTTCTTTAGGCTACAACCTATGTTTTACAAGAAACAACTTGCTGAGAGCACCAAATTTCTAGTTTCTCTAGCACCCACTAGAAGGAAGCACCAACTCCCTGAGTGTTCCAGCACCAACTGGATGGAAGCATCAACTTCCAGTCACACAAGCACCAACCTGTATAACAGAGAACAATAGTTCTCCCTTGCACCACCCTGCCACCCTGGTTTTTTTGGTTGCAACTAGATGGAAGCTACAACTCCTCGTGTTCAAGCACCCACTTGAAACTCTGAGGACACCAGTCCTCCCTAGAACCTCCCTACCACCCTGAAATATAAATCTTTTCTTTTCTTGAATTTATCACAGTGATAGATCATTTATCTATGTCTTACCAGTCTCATCATTTTTCTGCTACACTTCTCTGCTCTGCCTGCATCAGTGTCTCTCTGCTCGCCTCATCTACACTTTTTATTCTTCTGCATTTATGCTTTGTGCGCCATCTCTCTTATATGTGCTATGCCTCTGCATTCTCTTCACTGCGTCACTATTCTTCCCTACAGGTTGTTCACTGTGTCTCTTCCTCACAACTACATAGCTAACCAACAAAATCACCTCACTTCTTTGTTTTGCATCTCTTTCTAATGTTGAGTCCTCTTCCTGATCATCATGCAACTCTTTGTTCCCTTTGGTGGTTCACTCTATGTGTTCATCATCAGTGGGTGTTATGCTGAGATTCCTTAGCTTCTCTAGAAGTCGAAACTCTTTGTCTTCTCTGTCAATTATAGCCAGTCAATTATGGCTTCTTTGGCTTCTAAGCCCCTTCCTTCACGTGATCACTGGCGATGACCATACGCCCGAGCTTAATGATTGCTTGAGTTCTTATCAATTAAACAACCACGATTCATTCTCCTGAAATGGACAATTGTCATAACTTTGGCACTTTTCCCTTCGAAACTTTTGGGTTTCAAACCTTTCGAAACTTCTGATTCAGAAATTTCGAACAGATTGGAAGGTTCACATTACATCTAAAAACTAGATCAATGGTTAGTGTTAATCCTTGTAGCCATCCTTCATTTCTTAATCCAACGGCCAAGACTTAATCAAGAAATGATATGTAAGGCCACATTTTACTCCATGACTTTGTCTATTATGCTTATGCTATCCTTCCATTGCATTTTGATCAATGGTTGATAGTACACCCAACATCATATCGACGGGCGAGATCTCCTTCGGGTCTTCGGACATTTTGAATCTCAACCCTTTCTTTCCTCTGTACGTCAATCTTCTGGAGCTGACAAGCCTCTGATGTGTGTCCCTCTCAGATTAACAATCGATATCTCCTCAAGTCTCTGGACTACGGAGATTTCAAATATCAACCTGTTCTTTCCTCCATAGTGATCACTTGTTGAGTCAGTCATAAGACAGCGGAGACCGCTTGCTGTCGGTTAACGTTTTCACTTACACTATCTTTCCACTGTAGTAGATCGACGGATTAGACTGCTCCCTAAGTGATCTTCAGGTCGGACATCTCATGTCCACTTCGGGTCTTCGACATTCGGGACTTCGGGTCTTTAGGCAAGTGCTGCTGATAAGACTCCCGAAGAAAAAATCCTGGAGTGAGGTAATGCTTACGTCACTTGATGATGTGTCAGGAGCCGAGCAGCTTCCATGTGTCACTCTGATTCATGATTTGCATGTAATTGAAATGTTGATTTCAACTTGACACTTGTCGTTCTTTGACTGTGCCATGTGTCCTTGATCTGACGATCATGATAGTATCTTAGATCGACAACTGAGAGTGCCTTCAGACCTTCGTCCTTCGTGAATTCAAGACTTTTGACATTTCGTGGTGGTGAAACTCCCAAATAAATTCTCCCATAATGACATAACTTGTTTACATCACTTATTGACATGGTATGAGCCAATTTCCTCTTGATGCTTGTCATCACCTGATTATGCCATGCGTATTTGCTAGCATGGTTTGTTGACATGGTCTGCTGATGTGGTCTTCTGATGAGGTCTGCCACTATGCCCTTTTGCTGACATGGTCTGATAACCAACAACCCTGAACCAACAGTCCTCGTTTGTCCTCCAAATCTAACGGTCCTTATTCATTTCGGATTTCTAGGCTTTGGGTATTTCATATCTCAAACATTCTAGAGCGTAGCCTCTTCATGACTTTAAACCTGAACTAAATGTTGTTCATCGATTAGGATCTTAGATCGACGGCTTGTTCTGTCAGCGTTGCGTCTCTGCTAACTTATCTTGTCCTTCCACTTGAAAGTGATTTGACGGCTGACAGGAATTCGCATAATCAAATTATCAAACGTTTTTCTCACTTATCCTGTCCTTCCATTCAAAAGTGAACCAACGGTTGTGAAGTTTCTTATAACAAATCCATGATTGAGAATGATTATGCAACCACAATCTGTGAGTGTTTTAACTCATCACCCATCTCCGCAATGGGAATGGAAAATCCAGGTAAAGAGCACTAGGCAGCAGTGAAATGGGTGCTTCGGTATCTGAGGGGCACAAGTGATTACTGTATCACTTATAACAATGGTTGTGAATTAGTCTGTAAATATGTTGATTCTGATTTTGCAGGTGATTTGGACAAGAGAAGGTCGACTTCAGGGTATGTCTTTTCTCTTGTAGGTGGAGCTATTAGTTGGATGTCAAAGCTACAGAACATTGTTTCTTTAGCCACTACAAAAGAAAAATATGTAGTTGCTTCACATGCTTGCAAAGAGGCAGTTTGGTTGAAAGGTTTGTTTGGTGACTTT
The DNA here is from genome assembly GCA_000966675.3 of Picea glauca. Classification (NCBI taxonomy): domain Eukaryota; kingdom Viridiplantae; phylum Streptophyta; class Pinopsida; order Pinales; family Pinaceae; genus Picea; species Picea glauca. The sequence goes on along the minus strand of JZKD02S1627253.1, from coordinate 145,787 downwards.
GGAAGAATGCAGGACAAAGTAAAGTTATTTTGTGATAGTCAAAGTGTTATTCACTTGGCTAAGAATCCATCCTACCACTGTGAAACAAAACATATACCTATCAAGTACCATTTTGTAAGACAAGTCATCAATGAACGTGGAGTCTTTCCTGAGAAAGTGCATACAAAAGAGAACTGCGCAGACATGTTCACAAAACCAGTACTTTTAGAGAAGATACGATGGTGCTTGGATTCTCTTGGCTTGCAGAAAAGGTGATGAACAAAAGGAAGGAGCAAGGTATCAGGTTAATTGTTGTTAAGGTGGAGATTGTTGAATTTGGTGACAACAAATTCCTCCAAAGATGGATTTGGATTCTATTATTCTATGTTGGTTGCAACTAAATAGACCAAGTTAGAATATGGATAGGAGTGCATTAAATGAATTAGTTTCTTGTGTAAATTACTATAAATTTGTGTATGCTCGTAGAGGCTGAGACAGAGTGAGAGATGTATTAGTGAAGCTGTTGTAATCTCCATGATCTGAATAATAAGAAAACCGATACCTTTGCTTGGTGGACGTAGCCCAACGTTAGGGTGAACCATGTGAAATCTCTGTGTTTCTTATCTATGTGATTGTTGATTATCATATGTGAATTGTGTTTTTTGCATTTGCAATTCTAACAACAAATCCCCAAACTACAGAAAATCAAGAAGTGAATCCATCAAACATAATTCATACAAGTCAGGAAGAAAATCTAATGAAGGTTGGAAGAAAATAAGAGATGACAAAACTCCAAGGGAAAATTTAGAAAAGAAAGATCCAACAAACAAAATATCTCATGAAAATGTATGGAGAAGAAAATCTGAAATAGAAAGCAAGAAAGATGATATGGCACCTGAAAATGAAGAAATTGATAACAAGAAAATGATGGGTGAAGTTCCTAATAAGGAATGTGAAATTTAGAGATTTGAATATGAAATGGATCAAGCTCAAGAAAGGAGAGTTCCTAAAGAAGAATATGACACAATAGCATATCCTGACGATATCATGCAGATCAATAGTCCATTAGCCAATGAAAGAAAAATGCAAAAACAAGAAGATGAAGAAACTTTTTATGCACAAAAAAGTGGTGATGATGATGAACTCTCAAAAGAAAATCAGTCTGTAGAATTGTGTGATGAATAAAAAAAATAATATCTAAAGAAGAAAGCAACAAAGGAGTTCAAAATATATAAACACATAGTATGAACATAGGAAAGTTATTAATGGTATCAAAGGATAGTAAAGATATCTTGGAATCAAAGAACAAAAAGTGATAACATACTTTAATAATTGATTATAAATGGAAAATGATCAATTGGTAATGTTCATTTGGTATAACTGTATATGATCAATTGGTATCAATTGGTACTCTTGCAAAGATTAGAATATCATGAAGAAGAAGAAATAGATCAAGAACATCAGTAAGATTCACACCCTTGTCCTTTATGACAAAGGAGAAGACAATAAAACCTTATGAAACAGTAAAAACTCAGGGGGAGTATTTAATCTGGTAATCAAATGAGGAAGTCATTGGATTAGGTTTAAAAGACTTGATCACTACAAAAAATTGGTATCAATAAGACTCCCTATTTGAACACAAAAATCCAAGAGATTGAGATAACAATTGGCACATTCACGAGGGGAGAAAAGCAGTAAAATTTTAACTCTTTGTCATTGATGTCAAAGGGGGAGAAAAATAGTAAAACAAATTTGGTATCAGTAAAAGTTAAATCTTCCAACTTGAAAATGAGATCAGTGATAGGGGGAGAAAAAGTAGTTGTTTTGCATCTATGTTTCCCTCAATGCCAAAGGGGGGTATTGTTGGCAATATTGATTATGGGTTGTCATTGATGGCAACATGAATAAAACATGTACAGTAATCAGAGAAAAAAAAGGAAGATCATCTTGGTGAAGAAAAAATTTGTGATCATTGTTGATCATGGTAGGATCAATAGTGATTGTATGTTCATAAAGCTCGGGAGAGGTAGAATACATAGAACTCATGTACAAAAGGAGTAAAAAAAAATGCACAGACAGTTATTAAAAGATCGGGAGAAATAGAGGTGAACATGTCATAAACAAGAGCTTTGAAACCCTTCAAGAATCGTAAGGAAAATCTGTTACAGTCGGCAGTCAATCAAAATATCATAGAAATCCAAGACCATCAGATCACACAGAAGCCAGAACCTACATAGAAGAACCCTTTGTGAAGGATCCTGGAATCCTAATCATCCATTCAAAATTTGGGAGTAATCACAACCATTAGATCAGCTCAGGATCTATCTTGATCGTCAGATCGAAGCCAAGTGGAAGGATAACGTAATTTTCGGCACTTCACCACTTCGCCACTTCAGCAATTACTGGAGACAAGGAAGAATCCATAAAATCCTGAAGTCACGAAATAACGCCAACCATCGATCAAGAAGGATCTTCAAATGAGTTCTCAGTCATTAGATCAAGATTTAATCTAGTATTAATCGTTGATCATCGATCTGAAATGGAAATGTTGAACCGTCGGATTTTACTAAAGGAAATAAGGTGGTCAACTTCGTTGCTAACCGCTCCGATGATAAGAAGTTTAGAAAAACCAAGAATACCGGAAGGTCAAAGCCCCAAAGTCAAGAAATCCAAAAAACCGTCAGATCGAGGGAAGAAATTTGGGAGCAATACGAACCGTTAGATCAAACAGTCTAGAGCCATGATCCAGGAGGGAGACATGTGGCAGAAGACAAAGATGAAACGTGGCACAATCAGCTGGTGAAAAGTGTCAAGGTCTAGTTGGCACATTAGGTATACGAAAATCATGAATCAAGGTGACATGTGGCAGCCACTCATCCAGTGTCATGTCAATAGTGACATTAGTAAGCCACATCACTCCAAGATTACTAACTTTGGGGATATCCAAGCTTCTTTTATCAGGTATTCGTCGAAGACCAGAATCATGAAGTAAATCTAACCATTGATCTACTATAGGATCATTCTTGACCATTAATCAAGTGTAGTGGAAAGATAGGATAAGTGAGACCATTGGATTAGACCAAAAGGAAAAGATCAACGATCGAGCAAAACTTTTCCACTCTAGGGATAGTTGTAATTAAGAAAGAGGCATAAATATCCCAGAGTCTTGAATCTCCGAAGTCCCATAGTAAATGAAAGTTGTCCATCTCAATGACTAATTAAGTCGGAATTGTTGATCGCCAAGGCTTGAAAATGATTTGGAGCCAACAAATTTGGAGGATTGAAAGCTAAACATCAATCAAAGGAGGAGGAAGAGATCAACAGATAAGATCTTATCACATCACAAGTTGCACACATATTAGACTAGACTATCAATCTAGGAATTTCTGGAGTAATGCTAGCCATTAGATTAGCCAGCATGAGATGTAACGACTCTAGAAGGTAACACTTTGTATGATATCTCTTCGGAAATAATAAGACTTTTGTAAAGGATAAAAGATTTGAAGGGCCGAATACCAGAGGACAAGGTTATGTTGTTGGTCATGTGAGTGCTCAAGGTATCAAAGGTGCAACACTAGCACTTAGGGCGGTGCTTAGTAGGTAAGCTCTTGGTTTCAAGCTCACGGTCACAGAAATTTTGGATTGAAGGGAGCGCAAATTGATTAAGACTCGAATTCGCAACAATTTGAGATCTATAGACTAATGAATTGATGCACATACATGATTAAAGAAGAATTAAATCATGAGCATTATGAATAAAGAATAAAAAGGAAAAATGATATTGTTTAAAGTTTAATATTATCATTTAAATGAAAGGGTACCATGTTTCAATGTCAAAAGACATCTTGATTCAACCAAAAGACACAATGTATTAACCCTATGCCTTTTGGAAAAGTATGTAAAGCAAGAAAAAAAAGTGGAAAATGTGTCTTGGTGAATATATNAAAAGACACAATGTATTAACCCTATGCCTTTTGAAAAAGTATGTAAAGCAAGAAAAAAAAGTGGAAAATGTGTCTTGGTGAATATATATATATATATATATATATATAATGGATTGATTGAAAGTTCATTCTATCAGGTTGGTTCATGTTTACAAGTTGAGTCTTGTCATGAGGATTTGATTCCTCACATCTCAGTTGGATCTGAGATCAACAAGTTGAGTCTTGTTATGAGGGTCTGATTCTTCATTTCTCAGTTGGATCTGAGAACTACAAGTTGGATCTTGTATAGGAGAGTTGGATTTCTCATATTCAGTTGAAGTTGAAGATATTAAAGGATTGATTTTATTTGTATTCATTCAAGTTAAATAAATAAAAAAAAGATATTTTATCTACTTCATACACTTTGTATTAAACATTTTTATCAATAATTAATTAAGTTACATATGTTAAAAGTTCCAGACATTGATTCAACCCCCCCTCTGAGTGTGGTGTGTGTTTCAACACTATATATCATTAAAATTCATACATCAAATACTGAAAATGTATATATACATATTGTGGATTAATTATTAATTTCATGAAACCATTGAGAAGGTAAAGGTGAGAGTTTTTCAAGGATATAAATAATCACAAATTGAATGCTTAACTTTGACTCTAAATTTGGTTTTGGAGTAAAAAATAAGAATAATTTTTTATTTATTTTAAATTAAACATTTTAAATTTCAATATTTTTTATATTTAAATAATAATTCTTTTTATTATATATTATAATATACATATGATTAAATGTGAATATAAATTATTTTCTATATATATATGAGAATGGAGATATGGAATCAATGCTGAGAGAGCACATAGATTAAGTTGTACTTTAAGTGGGGATAAGTAACGAGTAAAAAAGTCCCGTGAGACAGCGCGGTTGGTAAAGACCTTTCTCCATGTTGGGAGGAGGTCTTGAGTTCAATTCCGGCTGGGTCTCCGGGACAAATTGTAATGGCTGCTAGTGCTAGTCTGGACAGTGATGTAAATGATTTATATCTCTAATATAAATCGAGTTAATTTCTCGTGGAAAAAAAAAAAGTAACGAGTAAAAAAATCATACATAGAATGACCAAATTCCGTTCCACCATTTGTCCATCGTTGGTTAAAGATTCTTGTTAAGGTTATAATTATAGAATGTTGTTGTTGTGATAAAAACAGATTTTAATACTCATCGACGACCAAGATATTTTTGGCAGACATGACTCAGATATTTTTGGGAGGGGTTCTGACAACCATCGATGGCCGAGATTTTGTTACGAAGCTGTGAAATTAATATTTTAATGGAACAAATTTGGATAATTAAAACATGAAAATTTAAATTTACAACAAGTGAAGTTGCACAATTGCATCGAATTAAATTTTCTAACACAATTTAGATAAAAACGAAAAGAAAAAAAAATGCCAAAATAGCAAGCTATACAATTTAGATAAAATAAAAAGAAAAAAGCTGCCCAAATAGCTAGGTGATGCAATCATAATTTACAAGATGAGTGAATCGTGCACCGTGATTAAAACTCATCATATTTTCATCATATTGATTGTCATCATTGGAGTGCATGGCCACTAAGTGTTCTTATCATCGTTGGAGTGCATGGCCACCAAGAGTCATTTTCTACAGTAGTCAATGTACTGCACGGGGAAGAAGACTACTTTATTATCCTTTCTTTTCACAAGAGCTTGGTTGATATGCCATTGAATTTGTTGGTAGAGATGTTGGACATAGCTGCAAGTGCGTCATGAGGCAGTCAAGGGTCACATAAACAACATGATGCTGAGGATTGGAATGCTTGCCTCGACATTTGGATCTATAATGGGATGCTTATTCTTGATGTTGTCTACTTGAACCTAATACTAATCATGTGGGGTGATCTATGGACAGGTGGACATTTGGCAGAGACATACAGAAATTGGAGATGCGTTTTTAGTTAACACGGTGCAATCAAAGAAATGCATAGGGGTTGGTGTCATCAACCATCATAGAAATGGGTATGTTCTGTCAGTTAACTACCGTGAAGTCAAAGAAATGTTGTGAAATGCAATTAACTGAAGGGATAAAAAAATTAAAATTAAATACATTGACTCACTTTAGCAAAGGAAAGTTGAGCAGGGGGTTTAGTTCGACTATTGAAAAAATCCAAAGCAAAAGCGCTCAAACAAAGAAACAACAATAGGGCGGAATGAATATTTTCAAAACCATGTCAAGGTAGAAATTTGTGCAGAAGGAGATAACAATAGGGTGGAATGAATATTTTCAAAACCATGTCAAGGTAGAAATTTGTGCAGAAGGAGATGTGCACAAGTAAATGAATTTAAGTAAATGAGTTTTGAGAGAGAATAAAAATATACCAAAAACACCAAGTTCAAAAAAAAAAAAGAAAAAAAGACATATATCAAAACCTTGAGCGACTAAACCAAAATTATGGCCATGAATCATTGAAGGAAACAAAGAAAACCCTAACAAGCCATCCAATAATCATAGACCATGATTGAAAATTACCTCTGCACCTTCTTTTTCCTCCATGGTTGGAGAATTCTCGAGGCTTGGTGTCTTTGTTGTGAGAGGATAAGATATGTTTCTTGGTGTTCCATCTTATTTGACAGGGAAAGAGTGCATCGTTTCCCCTAATTGTTTTCCACCTACACAACTACGCACTATGTTTTCCACCAACGAGGAACCTATTTTTGTAAGTGCATATTTGAGCAGTCGAACTAAACCGCATGAAAGAAGAAGCTCGGGATGAAGAATATACAAAATTCGCCTATTGAACATTCGCTGTCTAGAGTCGGTGAAGGAGAAAACGTGTGGAGATAGAATATCGGCGCTCGTTGATGAAAGATGGTAAGTTCCTAAAGGGTTTGGATAGACGATGAAAGTCTCAAAGTACCCTCCCCTTAAACAACACCTTTGGTGTAACAAGGGAAACTATGACCCACACCTCCATGGTATCCAATGATCAGTCAAAGCAATGGTCGACTTACCTCATGACTTGAGTACACATGGTGGCTTCAAAATTCACATGATACAAGTGTCATGTCACAAGTATTGTACCCCATCATGATGTCATATTTCCATGACTTCTCCAACATAGGTGGCTAACCAAGGTTTCAGGCTACGACTAGGATGTGTCTCCCATTATAATGTATTTTCATCAACCAATGATGTCATATCCACATGGCTCATGCTAGTTTGAGGACCCATGTCTTTAAAATGACTCAGCATAAGATATGGTGTGGGTGGATAATTCCAATGGATTTCCATCTTGGGTAGTAAAGTGGCTACATGATATGCAATGATCCAAGGTATGTCAACTTCATGTGGATACATTAGCCATGAAATAAGAACAAGTCAACCCACCATTAAAATATAATAATTTTCCTCAACGTGTGTGCCCCTTTCAAGCACATGGGTAAATAATACATGAAATTTATCTATCTAAAGGGGGGTGTCTCCAAAAAATAATTAATTGATTCCTTTATCAAGTGCACCCCCATCAAAATATGTTTACCTATAGGTAAATTCAAGGCATATGACAACCATAGGGGTGGCCCTATGTGTGATGAACTTGAGCTCCTTTTATGAATAAAATGATGAATTTTCCTTCACATATGCACATTGAATAATGGGTCAAGGTGCTTTAAAATACCTTAGGATAAGCTAACATCATCCACCATAGAGAAAATCATTAACACTTGAAACTTAGGGAGAATCTAAGTTGATGGGATCACATTCCATGAAATGCACAGTGTTAAATAATTGCTAAGCCAAAATATCCCAATCATGCCAACATCACCAAAGAATAAGGGAATATCACAAGAGTTTTAACCAGAACATGCTAGCCAAACCAACCACAACACCTATATGCTAACATAAGTCACATGAAATATCAAGCATCCACCATCAAGTTCCTACTAATATGTTGATCCATCAACCAAAGGTGTGAAACCATGAAGAGGAAACCCAGACATGACAATCAATCAAGGAGAAAATGAATGTCCTCAACCAAGGCATCATCCAAATCAAATGAAAGTACCATCTCCAAGTCAAGCCCAATAGTCTGTGATGCAATGTTGAAGCAACTTCTATCAAATTTGTATCCTTTGGAAGGACAGAATCACCATGCTAGCCTACAAATCTGTGAGTCATGTGATGAAAATCACATGTGAAATCCTCATAAAAAATGGTGGATAACACTCCCTATTAAAACTATTCACCTCCATTGATTTATAGGTTGGGCCTCATGCCCCCATCAAGCCCCTTGCTCACAGTTTGAATTGTTCACCTCAACCAATTTCCAGATTAGGCCTAATTTCCCCATCGATCTCCTTACTCACCATTCGAACAATTGCTTTAGCATGATTCCAAAGTTCTAATATATACAAAGGAATTTAGTTTTGAAGGTAAGTGAAGGTTCATACTCCAAAGATACATGTGTCACTATGAGAAGAATACACCTAGACAAGAATATCCATGGAGACAATGTATCTATTTGCAAGATAGTTGTGAGAGATAGTTGGCACTATGAGAAGAAGAGACTTGTATATGAATCTCCACGGTGGCTCCTTGCTCACTTTTTGAAGTGTTCACCTCAATCAATTTATAGACCTGGCTCGATTCCCCCATAAATCCCCTTTCTTAATATTAAAAGTGTCCTTTGTGGTTGATTTTCATATTAGGCTTGATGCCCCATTAGGCTCCTTGCTCAATATTTGAACTCTTTCTTTGGATCAATTCTAGACTTAAAGTATACACAAAGACATTCAGTTTGAAAGGAAAGAAAATGTATGTACTCTAGAGAGATAGGTGACACTATGAGAAGAAGACACTTGGACACATATATCCACGTGGACAACATAGCCATTTGAATGGTAGAGTTCATGAGAGATAAGAGGAACTATGAGAAGAAGACACCTAGATAAGAATATTCATATGGAGAATGAGAGCGAGCATGAGAATATGAAGCTCTGGGATTAGGGTTTCATGCTTTAGTGAAAACCCACCCCTTCAATTGTCGGTTGCCTCTGCACACACCTGCCACATTATGCACATACGCTCTGACCGGATCAGCAGAATGAACAAAGAAGGGGGGGCAAAATCCTCCTCATATCGCAACATTGCAGCAAATGACCCTGCGAATGTTGCACGCGTCGGTCGTCCTTTGAACCGCCTTCGCACCTGGGAGAACAATACCTGCAGGAAGAAATGCATGGGAGCACAGGTACGAACATGGAAATGCATACCAGGGAAATGCATCCCGCAAGCCCCAACTGCGCCCCGATATGTCGTGAAGAGAAACAAAATAGGCAAACACACTCAGTTCATGAGAGACCACGCCCTCATAGGCAAGTTCCTAGGCCTCTGGCCCTCGAAAAGAGACCTAGCTCGCTAGATCAAAGCTTGGTGGAACCCCAAGGGGGACTACGAGCTCTAACTGAGCTCCAAAGGGTTCTTCACTATCATTTTCTACAACCTGGAGGACAAAGACCATGTCTTTTAAGGAGGACCCTATTTCTACAACTCGGCGGGACTCTATCTGCGCTTATGGACCGATTGCCTCTGCCTAGAAAAGGAAAACTTTGCCTATGCCCCGATATGGATTCGCCTTTATTCCCTACCTTAGGATTTTTGGTTAGAAGAAATTTTAATAGGAATCAGAAACACTCTAGGAAAGCATGTCAAATCCTCAGAAGCCACCAAGCAAAGGAAATACACCTCATATGCCAGAATATGTGTTTACATGGACATATCCAAAGCCCTCCCAGGAATGGTTACCCTAGAATCTCAGGATGAGGAATGGGCTCAAACCATAGACTACAAACACATACCATTTAGGTGCAGAAAGTATCATGAACATGGACATCTCTTCAGAGACTGCCCCCTCAACACCCCCCCCCTCCCCCACCGCAAGACAGCAGAGGAAGAAAAACCAAAGGATGGATTCACTTAGGTTCAGAATAGCAGGAGGCAAACGCAGAAGAAAACAACTACCAACAGTGGCCGTAAAAATCCAAACACTAACTCCTTTGAAGCCCTTATCAACCTCCCAGAGGCATAAGAAGTGGAAAAACCCCACAATACAGTGGGGACAGAAGGAAACAATAACAAGGAAAACTAGCAACCGAAGGAGAACCTGACCCCAAGAATCCCAGTCAATCCACAGATCCACCCAAACTCAGGAAAAGGTAGAAGACACAGTCATGGAAATGGATGAACATGACCTAGCAGGAATAGACCTAGACAGACTTGAATAAGCATTTCAAAAAAAATATCTACAAACCCTATCAGAAGATCAGCTCAGGAAAGTCCACAAGGTCTTTTTGGACTCATCAGCAGGGGCCACCATATGGCTAGGTATCAGAGGAGACCCAAACTCAGACCAGAGAAGAAATCCGAAGGAGAACAAAAGACGAGGCAGGAAAATGGCACAACAACTCATAAAGGAAGTCGGTAACTACATGATCAACTCGGGATAGATACACAATCTCTCAGAGAGATCCTTTTCCCACCCATCAAATTGTTAATCATGAAGGTCATCACTTGGAAAATCAGAGGCCTAAATGGAAGATCCAAACAAAGAATTCTTTGAAACTGCATTAAAATGGAAGACCCAGACATCCTCCTTCTCCAAGAAACCAAATGTGTGGGGAAGGTCGTGGAGGAAATAGTCAAAAGATGTTGGTGCACTTGTAACTCGTACCATACATATTCGAAAGGCGCTGCAGGCGGCCTAGCTATCCTCTGGAATCCGAACATAGTTATACTAGACCAAGGTTTTTCCACTTCAAGGACTCTTACAGTCCACTACCGAGCCATTGGCTCTGACAAAGATGGGCTGATCACCAATTCCTATGGACCGCAAAACATTTTGGACAAAGACATTTTTCTTCAGAACATAGCCTATATTAGCTCCATAATCGAAAACCAGAGATGGATCATTGGGGGAGACTTCAACATGATCCTCACTCTGGAGGAAAAAAGAGGTGTAAATAAGATATTGGAACAAGATAGCATAAAATTCCAGGAGCTCCTAGATCAACACAAACTGGTGGATATTGAAAATGGAAATGACACCTTCACCTAGACCAATAAGCGATCGGGGCCCCAACAAATAGCCTGCAGGCTAGCTCGATTTATTCTCTCTGAGACCCTTCTCTTGGAAGGCCCCCTAATAGAGTCCAACATCCTCCCCAAAGCAGGCTCAGACCATTGGTCGGTTCAGCTCTGGGTTGACACTATGGCCACCCCGAAGCTCAAACCCTTTAGATTTGAAAAGTTCTACCTTTCCCATCCAAATTTCCAAGAGATGGATCACCACTGGTGGAACACGGCTGAAATCCAGAAGGGGACCAAGATGTATTGCTTCCAGTAGAAGCTCAAATACTTCAAACAACAAGTGAGAAAGTGGAACAAGGAAGTCTTCGGGAACATCTTCCAAGAAAGGAAACTCTTGGAATAGAAACTCGAAGCCCTACAGACGCAGGCTATTCAAACCGGGCACACTCCAACTCAACAATAGGAGGAGAAACACATCAAGAAACAGCTGGAAGAAAGTCTCAAATAGGAATAAATTATTTGGAAACATAAATCTAAAGTTCAATGGCTCAAAGATGGGGAAAAAAACACAAAATTTTTCCATTGCTCCATGATCCACATGCGTTTTATTAACTGCATAACAAAGATGGCAAACACTCAGGGAACCACCCTGCTTTCCCACTAGGACATCACGCAGGAGCTTACTGGCTACTACAAAGATCTCCTCTCAGATCCCCCGGGGGATCGCGCTAAGGAAATCAAAAGAGTGCCAACAAACATCCTGACACTCATTACCCAAGAACAAAATGAAGCCCTCACGATTCCCATAATTTAGTTGAAGTTGATCAGGCCATATAGGAGCTACCCACAAGCAAAGCTCCAGGCCCATACGGCTTCACAACAGACTTCTTCCACTCTTGTTGGCCAATGTTAAGGGAAGAATTATGGCAACTGGTTGAGCAATCTCGCAGTTCTGGAAAAGTCCTCCCAACACTCAATGCCACCTTCCTCACCCTAATACCCAAAGAAGAGAGGGTCACCAATCCAAATAATTTCAGACCCATAGTGCTCTGCAATGTGATCTACAAAATCATATCCAAAGTCATATCTCTAAGACTCAAATCAATCCTCCCCTTCATCATCTCAAAGGATAAATCGGGGTATGTTGAAGGAAGGAAAATCATGGATAGAGCCATTCTGGTCCATGAAGTCATCCACTAGCTCAAAAGCACATGCACTCTAGGTATGCTCCTAAAGCTTGATCTCTCCAAAGCTTTTGAAAAAATAAGTTGACAATACATTAGAGTTGTCTTAATAGCCTTCGGTTTCAGCACCAACTAGATAGACTGGATCATGAACCTTATCACCTCAGCCTTCTTCTCAATTCCGGTCAATGGAACCCCCTCCCAACCCTTCTCTACCACTCAGGGAATCAGGAAAGGCGACCCTCTCTCCCCTTTCCTCTTTGTAATAATGGTGGAAGGTTTGGGATGCTATATAAAAACCTCCATTGAAAATGGATCTCTGCAAGGCCTCCCTCTCCATGGGCTTCAACCCGTGGCCTCACACAGTCAATTTGTAGATGATACAATGCTCATGAACACCCCCACTACACAAGAAGTAAACAAGCTCAGCTCCATACTCAATGATTTTAGCGAAGCCACTGGAACTTCCTTGAACCTGGAAAAATCACAGTTGTTCTTCTTCAACACACCAAAGGCCATCCAACAACATATCTCCTAGATTTTATCCATTCATGTCTGCACCCTACCAACTCAATATCTAGGCCTCCCCCTCTCGGACTCGATAGCCCATAACCTCTCTTGGGATTCTCTCCCGCTCTCCATTTCCATTCATCTCAGCACCTAGACCTTCCGCTCCCTCAACCTCCCAGCCAAAACCACCCTCCTGAAATTTGTTCTCCAAGCCATCCCTGCTTACCTCTTTTTATCTCTAGTCGCCCCCCAATCTATTATAAAGAAGATTCGTAATCTACAGAGGAACTTCCTTTGGCATGGTCACAACCCAGACAGAAAATGGGCTCTAGTAAGCTGGGACAAAGTCTGCAAACCAAAATCTCTAGGAGGTCTGGGCCTACGAGACCCTGGAAAACTAAACAATACAATGGGAGCTAAAATCTGGTGGAGATGGCTCAAAACCCCCACAAAAATTTGGGCCAAGCTCTCGAAACACAAATATGCTCCAGACACTCAACAAGCCCACTGGATCAGGATGTAGGACAAAATACAAAGCTCCAACATTTGGAATGCGACTTGGAGAAACAAACCACTTATCCAGGAGCATGCCTTTTGGGAAATCTGCAATGGTCAAAATGACCTATTCTGGACTGACTCTAGGCAACAACTGCCACCCCTCCAGTCAGAATAAAATATGTTGTATTATGAAAATCAAATACAAAATCTTACCACTACCAAGGTATTCGACATGTGGCTTCCCACCCCAAAAAACTCTCCCTAGAGAACCTGGAAATCCACTCATCAGGATTTACAAGCAACAGAGAACTGCAACCTATAGAACTGGACACAAGCAATCAACCCACGAATAATATTAACAAGAAATGATCCCAACATTCTATGATGGGGGCACTCACCTCATGGAAACTTTACTCTTAAAGAAGGATACACTCTACAGGAAGGTTTTCAATCTCTATCGAAGGACCCCATCTGGACCATAATTTGGAAATCCAAGTTCTAACCTAAAATCTCAATGTTCCTCTAGCTCCTTCTCCAAAAGAAGATCTTAACCTGGGACAATCTCTAGAAAAGAGGCTTTATTGGCCACTCGATCTGCCATATCTGTCATCAACAGGCAGAGACCATGGATCACCTCCCAAATAACTGTACCATCAGTGAAGAAAGATGGAACCATGTCACTCAGCTCATGAGAAGAGCAAATCAAGACAAAGGAAACATAATAAACATGATCATTAAATGGGGCTTAGGGCCCTACAAAAGACAACTCCTTAATAGAATCTAGCAATTCCTGGCAAGTTTCATATTTTGGCAACTCTGGAAGGAAAGAAACAGGAGATTCTTTCACTCACATCCCTCCCCCACAACCAACATCTGGTTCACCATTCTCTTGCATCTTCAAGAAACCCTCCATCTCCATACTTGGACCAAATAATACCTCCCCATTGACACTATAGATACCTCGATCTTCAACTCCTAGGGCCTCATGCTTTCATCCTCCGCTTCACCTCCCCAGCTCCCCCTCTCCTCCCTAACTGTGAGCCCCTCGATCTAGTCACCCCCGCCGCCAAGTTTCACAAAATCAACTTTGATGGAGCTTCTAAAGGTAATCTGGGCCCCTCAGGGGCAGGAGCAGTGATAAGGGACATCCAAGGCCAAATCCACAATATCATAGCTGAAAATATGGGCTTCAATACCAATAAATCAGTGGAAATTTGGGATCTAATTAGAGGATTTCAACTCGCTCTGAATGACAATCTTACTTGCCTAGTCATAGAAGGAGACTCCAAAGTCATAATTGAGCTAGCTTCCAAAATCCTGAACGGAAGGAATCCAGAAAGGATCACTCCCATTTGGCGCCTGTTGGGTCCCCTCCATAACTTTCAATCACTCCTCAAACCCTCTCTAACTATTATCACCTCTCACGTAAGACGCAACAAAAATAAAGTGGCAGATAGACTAGACAATGCAGGAGTTGACCTTGAGTAGCAGATCACCCTCACAAACTCCAGACGGCCCCAAAACTCGACAATCTAGACCCATTGCAGAGAGCTAGCCCGAAGGGACTACCCACACCCGGATGGGGTGCCACTTCAAGCGAGGAGAGGGACAACTGGATCAGACTGGCCGAGAGAGTTATTATCCGAGGTCATCACCCCCATTGCATTAACTTCCCATGGCTCACACCATGCGGATAGTTAAGTTAGTGTGCTTGGCTGAGCTCTCGGATGAGCGATCCAGCTAGGCTCATGATACCAAACATCTGTATATGTCCTGACGACCTTCAATGGTGATGGGAGGGGTCTCCTTGGATCCTCACAACATTAACAACAACCCCGACATATAGTTCAAGTTGTTTTTCACCTGGTGCGTTCCCCCCACAGAGCTCTTCGGCCCTCACGGATTTTTGGGTATCCCTGCTCTCAACCTGTGCATCCTCCTAGTATCAATTCGACACTAGTGTCCCCCCACCGCCCCCTCTAATTTCTTCCATCCCCTTCTCCCTCCCATCATGCCCCGAGAGCATGGGAAGCCCAAGAGGGGCGCCAGGAAAACAAACGCCCTCTCTTGGGCCACCAGACTCACTGTCTCTCAACGAGCTCTTATAGCTCACTTCATCCATTCCCACCACTCTACCCTAAGCACTCAGACAACCTTGCACAAGATGAAAATGGAGACCTTTTCCTCCTTGGTGCACTCTCCACCACCGCCACCTCCGCCTCTACATTATAGCATAATGAAAAAATAGACACCACCTTCATCTCTGCATATTATCCTCACCACTGTGAAAGAGGAAGCGCCACCTCTAGCTTCACATCTCAGTCCAAGCTCTGCGAAAGAGAAAATGCCACCCTTAGAGGTGTGCCTCCCCACAACCACCAACCTTCTCGGCCCCCCAGTTCTCAAGTCGGGCAAGCCTTACTATGGTGATGGAAGTTGTATTGTGGAGGAGGAAATCCCTCCAAGTTGGCAATTGACAGATGGAGGCAAGGAATCAACCGTAGCGGAAGACGATAGAATTGGCAAGGGAGATGAGGGCTCGCACTTTGCCAATCATCTGGTAGAGGAGCATATTGAGCTCCTCTTCAATATCCTTCAACAATAGGATGAACAGGTGCATGGCCAAGGCATCATCAATCAACAACTGGACATGCTGCTTGAGGCACTCACAAATGATCCAGCACAAGCCCGATGCCCAACATGAAAGCAACGATTCACCTTGGCATACACCATTCATGGACATCCAGTTTCTCCCATGGAATGAAGTGGCTCACCCCAGGTCCCATTGTTTTGTCAATTTTAGTCATAGCATCGGTAGTGTTAAGCTAGTTTTTACTCATTTTGTTTGTGCAATGGCGGCTTTGAACAAGGCCAGCCTTAGATTAGGTAGATGGAACAGGGTTCCTACAGCCACTTGCAATTCTCTACACTTTTTTCGTATAAAATATTTCATTCATGACAACATCAAAATTGTTTGGAGCCACATGTTCTGGTTTCCCTCCTATGGAGGGACTGGTGTCTGCCAAGTGTCGCGAAGATGTAAACATGTGATATAATATAAGGTCCCTCTTTTATTTACAAAAAAAAAAGAATATTCACATGGAAAAGAATCTACATAGTGGCCCCTTATTCACTTTTTGAAGTGTTCACCCCAACTAATTTCTAGATCATGCCTAATGCCCCCATTGGGACCCTTTCTCACCATTCAAAGTATTTGCTATGATCGATTTTCATATTGGTCCTAATGCCCTCGTTGGTCCCCTTGCTTATTGTTCAAAGTGTTTATTGTAGCCTATTTTTATATTGTTCATGATACCCCAATTGGGCCCCTTGCTCACTTTTTGAATTGTTCACCGTGACCATTTTATGGATTGGCTTGATGCCCCCATCGAGTCCCTTGCTCACTATTTGAACTATTTATTGGCCCAATTTCAGATTTAGCATTATCCAAAATCATTTAACTTCAAAAGAAAATGAAGGTATGTACTCCAAAAAGATAGGGCGCTCTATGAGAAGAAGACATTGTGAATTTCACATAGTATGCACCACTTCAGGGTGAACCAAACCGTTCAGGCACACCACACGAAATTGAAAAAAATCACAAATTTCAAGCTAAATTGTAATTTTGATTGGATGAAAATGCAAATAGGAAGGTAATAAACAATTTACCTAGTCTCTTATGTCCCGAGGAGGCATGGTTGCACCATTGAGATGAAATGAAAATTTGTGGTAATTTCCAAAATTTGGAAATGTGTGGAATCCACCAATGGAGCTATTCAAGTCGGTGTAGAGCATCGAAAACATGGCATCTTAGGAAGAAAGGTGAGCATCAGTGTTTGCTTCAGAGTTTGGAAGCACAGGATGCCTTGTAACTGCAAATCAGTTTGGTAATTTGTTTTATTTACCCTACTGCGGTGCGCCTTCCAAAATTTAGGTGCACTGGGGCATAATGTTTAACGACACTGGTGCATATAATTTTATTATAAAGTATGGTGGTATCTTTAAACATTGACACTCTGGGGTGTTATGTGTCCGGTATGCCCCGATGCGATTGATTAAACTTTGTGCACCACTAGGTTAATGAAGTGTAATGTACCGATGCGGTTAATGAAGTGTAATGTATCGATGAGGGAATAAGCCCATTATACACCAGTGTTTGGGGCGTTCTGAAGGATGCACCACTTTTTTTTAGTAATTTATCATTGTGCACTAGCTTGAATGACACCAGTGTGGACATATATGGACGCACTGATGGAGGTGCTTACTGTGTATTTAACACAATATGCATTGCTTTGGGGCAAGCCGAACCATTTAGGCGCACCACATGAAATTGAAAAAAAAAAAATTGTTAAATTTCAAGGTAAATTGTAATTTTGATTGGATGGAAATGAAAATAGGAAGGTAATGAATAATTTACCTACTTTCTTTTTTCCCGAGGAGGCATGGTTGCACCATTGAGAGGAAATGAAAATATGTGGTAATTTACAAAATTTGGAAATATGTGGAATTTGCCAATGGAGCTATCCAAGTAGTGTAGAGCACCGAAAACAAGGCGTCTTAGGAAAAAAGGTGAGCATTGGTGCTTGCTTGAGAGTTTGGAAGCACATCATTCACTGTAACAATGAAAATCAGTTTGGTAATTTTTCTTTATTTACCTTACCGCAGTGTGTCTTTTGACAATTAGGCACACCGATGTGATTTATTTGGTGCATGTAATTTTATTATAAAGTATGGTGGTGCTATTGGAACATGGATGCATTGGTTCTTTATTGTTCATGAACGCATTGGTGCGTATATACCTTAAAGGCACATTGAGAAAAAAATACCCCACAAAAACCATTGGTCGCTTACCTCCGCTATGAATAGTGACGGTGCGTTTGAAAATTTAAGCACTGGTG
>JZKD02S1627253.1:102824-121388 GCA_000966675.3 Picea glauca | reverse complement strand
AAATTCCTAGACAAATTTGTACTGGTTTTTATTGACGATATATTAATTTAATCCAAGAATAGGGAGGAACATGAGGAACATCTTAGACTTGTGCTTCAAGAGCTAAGAAAACATCATCTCTATGCCAAGTTTAGCAAGTGCGACTTTTTCTAGAAGCAAATATATTACTTGGTCCATGTCATATCTAAAAAAGGAGTAGTAGTAGACCCTGAGAAGATCAGGTCTATCATGGAATGGCCTACCCTAAAGGACGTTTCAAATATCAGATCTTTTATGGGCTTAGAAGGATACTATAGGAGATTTATAAAAGGATTCTCCAAGATTTGTTGTCCAATCACTTCCCTCTAGAAGAAGGGAGATAAATTCACGTGGACACAAGAATGTGAAGAAAGATTTCAATCCCTAAAACATCTATTCACCCACACACTCATGTTGAAGATAATCGATCCCGAAGCCAACTTACTTGTGTGCACATATGCCTACAAGGAAGGGCTCAGAGGAGTCCTTATGCAAGGAATAAGTGTAGTCTACTATGAATCCCGAAAATTGAATGAGCACGAAGTCAACTATGTGACCCATGATCTAGAGCTGGCCGCCATAGTGCATGCCTTAAAAATGTGGAGGCATTACCTCCTGGGAAGGAAATTTGTACTTATGATAGGCCATTGTGGATTACGATATCTATTTGACCAACCAAATCTCAATGCCAGACAAGCTAGGTGGATGGCCCTCCTTAGCAAATTTGATTTTGAAATCAAACATGTTAAAGGAAAGGAAAATAAGGTGGCCAATGCCCTTAGTAGAAGTATGAAAATGATTCACCTGGAAGCAATGAGCACCTGCGAGACGAATGTCAAGGAAAGAGTCAGGAATGCACAAGAAATAGACACATTCTTCCAGACCGTGACCTTGTAACTAGAGAAAGAACCCACATGGATAAAGTATGAAGGCTACAAGAGGATAGATGGAGGCCTACTAACTTACAGAAACATATTGTATATTCCAAATTGTGATGACTTGAAGAGGTTCATAATGGATGAACTACATAAAAGACCATATACTGGTCATCCAGGATACTAGAAGATGATCACAGCCACCAGGAAACAATTCTATTGGCCTGGATTGAAGAAAGACATAGCTGAGTACTTAGCCAAATGCATAGAATGTCAACAGGTTAAAGCAGAACACCGACACCCAACAGGATTATTACAACCTCTACCAATCCCAAAATGGAAATGGGGAACCATCTCCATGGATTTCATCACCGGATTACCAACCTCAACCAAACAAAATGACGCCATCATGGTAGTGGTGGATAAATTGAGCAAGTTCGCTCATTGTATCCCTGTCAAGTCAACTTGCAAGGCAATAGACATTGCCAACGTATTCATGAAGGAGATATTAAGACTACATGGTATGCCTAAAGAGATCATGTCTGACAGAGACACAAAATTTACTTCCAACTTTTGGAAATCCTTGATGGTTGGTCTGGAGACCAAATTACTGTTTAGCATAGCCTATCATCCTCAAACTGATGGACATATGGAAAGAGTGAACCAAATATTAGACGACATGCTAAGTATGCATGTAATGCATCAACCCAAAAAGTGGGAAAATTACCTGCCACTGTTGGAATTTGCCTACAACAATGGCTACCAAGAATCCCTGAAGATGAGCCCTTTCGAAGTCCTCTATGGTAGACCATGAAACACTCTAGTCAGTTGGAGTAATCCTGTGAACAGAGTTACTATTGGACCCGACATGTTGAAAGAAATGGAACAACAAGTGACTCAGATAAAGAAAAATCTAAAGGTCGCTCAGAACAGACGGAAAAGTTACGCTGACTGAAAGAGAACTCCAAGAGAATTCAGGACGGGAGACCACATATATCTCAGAGTTAGGCCCAGGAAGGATGGGAGCTTGTGCCAAGTTGGCACCTCGGTATTGTGGACCCTTTGAAGTTCTAGATAGAGTGGGACATGTAGCCTATAGGCTGGCACTTCCTCCCACAACAAAAGCACATAATGTTTTCCATGTTTCATTATTGAAGAAATATGTACAGGATTCTAATCATATAATTGACTGGTTTGTGATCCAGGTGGAACCAGAGGGAGAATTCCTTCCAGAACCTCAATCCATACTGGACAGAAGGGAAACCCCACTCAAGAACCGAACCATTGCACAAGTTAAGGTGCAGTGGAAACATTTTGGCCCAGATGAGGCTACGTGGGAAATGGAATATGCCATGAAACAGGCATATCCGATTTTGTTTACTTCTGTACATACACATCATATTGATAGATAGAACATCGAGGACAATATTCCTTTAAGGGGGAGGGAATTGTAACACCCTGTTTCCCCCAGTCTGTAAAAATAACTATATTGGCCAAGAACTATGGAAAACTCAAAGATGTGAATGTTTGATTTGACAAACCTTTGTATAAAAGGTTGATGAATGTAAATTATGTTATGAATATGTGTTGCATGACTGTTGGGAAGGGGATGTGCTAAAAGAGACCATGATGGCTAATGGGAGGTGGTGGAAGGGACCTGGAATGGTTGCGTTAACTTCCATCGAGCCAGTACCGTACTGGTTTTTACTTGCTCAAAGACCAAAGAAACTCTCTGACTTTGAATGGATTTCCTGTCAGATTGGTAGGTGGGGAGGTTATTCAATAGTTAATGAGGGGATGGGGGTGAACCGCCCATCCGTAATAGCTCTCAGAACTGACCATAGACGGCAAAACTCGTGCCACATGCAATCTTGTAGAGAAAAAGGTTGAAATAATTGTGTGGTAGGGGGCGAGAGAGTGTGCGCGACGGGGATCGCAGAAGAGAACTGGAGAAACCCTGGAAACACAAGGAGTATTGAACATAGGAGAAGGAGATTAACCTTCGTCCTTGACTTCCATTGAGCTGGAAGTAGGAGACTGAACCTCAAAGCATCGTGGTCCAGCTTGGGGGTGGCTAGTGGTAAATCCGTTTGGAGTCACTGAGCCTACGATTGGGTGGAAATGAGCATCCCTCTCAGTAGTTGCACCACGCTTGGTAGATCTGATAAGTGTTTTATGCCTTGTATTTTGAATTGAATATCATGAATACATGCTTATGTTTATATGCCCATAATAATTTATGTGTGGAATGATTGCCTGGTGTTTTAGAATGGAAATAATGGATGCATGTGTATACTTACATGCCATAGTCAGTTTTTGTATAAATGATTAAGTTTGGGGCATGCGTTCACTCCACCGAGAATCGTCTTGTTTGCTTAACTCTCGTAATGTTCTAGGAAGGCTCCTCGGGAGTACTCTTCCCTGGGGATTACTCCATAAACCTTGGAACTGTACCGAACCTTTACCCAGAGACTCGACTAAGATTAGGGATAATTGCCCAAGAACCGTTTGAAGATTCATGTGATCTGGGTCTGGAAACCTTATGCAAGAAAGAGTAGCTCTCTAAGGTCTCGGAGTCGTGGGAGTTTGAAGCTCCGAGAGGTTGAATTTTGTGATTCAATCTTAGAAGGGATAGCGAATCCCATTATAGAAAGAGAGAATACCCTATCGTCTGGTAGATGAACGGTAAGAATCCTTTCAGAAATACCCCAGATCTGTCAAGACCTATGGATCTAGATAAGGAGCACGGGCATTAACACCCTTACCCTTTCAGCCTTCGCGAGTAGTGATGCGATCTAGGACCGTAGATCTAAGGATCTGACGGAGCTCTATTGATCGTCAATCTTAGCCTTTGCACAGGCAGGAGAGTAGCATTTTTTTGACTCGCGACTTGGGATGGTCAAGGGTAGGATTGCACGAACTCACAATTCGTGAGATCGTGACGTGAACATGGTCGTTGGATCCAAGCCACGGGAGAATTTTTGGATCAGAACCTCCGCGTGGTATCGCGTATCGGGGGTTCAAAGGTTGAAAGAATCTCTTTTCGACTGCAGAAGTCGCGAAGTGTCGAGCATCGAGGGCTCGTGTGAACACGTGGCACCTTCATTAGGTGGGGACCACGTGGTTGACAGGTGGCATAACAACAAGCACCTAAAGAAAGGTGGAAGCAAGTGACCGGTGGTGGACACTTGTCGCCTGGGAAAGAGTCAACCCACTATTGACTTATCATATCTCGGGGATTCGTGAAGGAGGAGCACAAGGGCTCAACGCTCCAACTCGCGAAGTCACGAGATGCGAGTAGCACTAGTATTTATCCTAGGAAGCAAGTGACCGGTGGTGGACACTTGTTGCCTGGGAAAGAGTCAACCCATTATTGACTTATCGTATCTCAGGGATTCACGAAGGAGGAGCACGAGGGTTCAATGCTCCAACTCACGAGGTCGCGAGCTGCGAGTAGTGCTAGTTTTTAGCCTAGCCTACGGTTATATGTAGCAAGCGCTAGTGAGGAAGGATCCATACCCGTATCGCACCTCGGGTATCGACATTTGGAGAAAGAGGAGTCGAGAGCCTTGACTCCCAACTCATGAGCTGCGAAAGGCACTTGCGCTAAGGCCAGGTTGTGGTCACCTAGAAGAGGATAAGGGAAGGGATGGTCTGCACTAGGCCCATAGAAGTCTGGGGATTCTGTCCCTCAAAGAAAAAGACAAAAAATCTAGGTTGTCGTAGTGGGTGTGTGACACATGAGAGTAGTCTACAATGTGAGATAAATTCTTACACAACTCCAATGTTGAGCAAAGGTAGCAGAATAGTCTACAATAAGTGCAACACAAGAGTTCTCTAGAAAATAGCTTGGACAAACAAGCTTCTTCTCATTAAAGTTTCAAAAGTAGAACATGAAAGCTCCAAGAGCCCAAAGCCCACTATTTGAGTACAATCCCCCTTATTTATTGAAATTCACCTTGATTGTTGGTCTTTCACCTTCTCAACTCTTAACCTTTTGTCCTTATCCTCTATGGAATGATGTGGGAATAATGATAGCAAAAATGTTCATAATTTAATATATCATACATCATGTACAGTCACATTTTGAATTTGTCTTTTAGTGTTGGTGGGCCGTCATGGGTTTTGGCCCTAGTTCATCTCATAGAATGTGGCGAATAATATGAACACTATGGGGGCTTTCCTATCACAAGGATTTTACTTCTTCTTTATCCATTTGAGCTTGATTTTGTTTTTCTAATTGTTGGTTGCTCATGTGTTGGTATGTCATCCTTCATTGTAGGTCACTTTTGTAAAGACATTGTTGTGCACTACCATATCCTTATTGTATTGATGTATAGCATATTCATGTTTGTAGATTTCTTCCTCGCACATTATGTATTCCACATCCTAAGTATGATCTTCTTCTAGCAATGGTACATTGGGGGTCATTTGTCACGAAATAGATGAGTTGCTAGTATAAAACTTCAAAATTCATTTTGAAATTTATTTAAACATGAAGAAATTAATTAAAAGTTGAGTGAAAAGTTCGGATCTAATTCCTTGAGTTTGATCTCTGGTCCCTTTGATGGTTGTTTCGCAGAAATCTCCATTGAAATGCTATGTTATTGAGTTCTTGGGTTGATGACAGTACACTAGTATAAAAAATTGAAAATATGGGATGAACGGTGAGTAATTTTGTGAAAACCTATAATTGGAAAGTTATAGATATCAGGGATACCTTTTCAATGATATAAGGAGTGCATGAAATGAATTCTAGAGTCAAAAGTTATGGAAAAAATAAGATCGATAGTTCCAAGGGATAGGATGTGTGGAGAGCCCCAACACACTGTGTATCGACTGAAAAACACGGTCTTGTGTCGATGTGTTGGAGGGAAAATCATATACCTTGTTGATGTGTCGATAGTCGAAGTGGATTCCCTGTAGATACACCCTGTGTCGGTAGGGAACAAAGATCTTAGATTTTTCAGAAACAGTTAAGTCATGTGATCAAAGAAACCAAGTTTAAGTGTTTTCGTTGTGTCGGTCATTGAATAGAATATGGGATGTTGCAAGTACGTTGATGGGGAGAAGCAAATAAAATTTTCATAAGCACGCCAAAAAATCAATGAGTGAGGAAAAATAAAATGTTATGAGCATGCCTATACAAAATGGGAAATCGTGGGAAAGGAGGGTTTAAAAGAAATATATTGGGTCCCCCATCCACCTTAGACTTTTAAGAAATATAAAAAATAACCAATGGTAGGGGGAAACAAAGGCCTTATGGGTTGTGGGCCTCCTACTTCCACCTCATCATCTTCATGTGGACACTCATATATTATAGCTTCCCAATGCAACCTTTAATCATTGAAAGATTAAAACATTATTTCAACCTCCCTTATCTTGTATGCCCACATCAGCATACACCACTCTCTCCCTTAAACCATACATTACTTTATTGCCTTGAAACAATTTTATGTGTTAGACTTTCATAATTAGTCGGTGCTAAGATTACATTCGAATGACATAGGGTGGCCTATACATCGAGATCAAAAATCATATTTCATGGATGATACATCAACATCAAAATCACATTTGAGATTTAGTGAAGTTGTTGAAACATAAGTCATGAGGGGTTATAACATAAGGTTAAAGGAATGATTAAAATGTGTTGTATAATAGTAAAGGGGGTCAAATGGATTATGTCCCCTTCCTTGTACACATCATATTTTGAATTCACATGGTTTTAAAACATCATTTTACCTTAAAATATTAATTAAAAACCTTTTTTTTTTAATTTATTTAGTTCATTTTTTTTAAATTATTTTAATAAATTTTAAACCTTAAGCTAAGTTCAAATCTAGAGGGGGGTAGGGTATGTATACCTCTATATACTTTACCAGTCAAAATCATTGGGTGGAGGGGGTCTGGTACACCAATTTGGTGTCTCGCTTGGCTGTGACCTTGAAAATAGATTATTATTATTATTATTATTATTATTATTATTGGATAGTGACTTATATTAAAGATGTTTAACGATGTTAGAAGGAAGGGTTTTAACACAATTTAGTCTAACTTCAAAGGTCTATAAATTGTTCATACGATATTCGATTGAGGTGTCATTTTTTGCAATATTGAGAACACGGGAAGAAGTTTCTAGTGAGAGAACTTACCACTTCATTTAATCACTTTAGTGGTTTCATGGTTAATGTTGTTCACTTGACAAGAAATATTTGATGATTGTTTTGGCATTTCTGGACCTTGAATTTTGATTATGTTAGTGGAAATGGATTTGTAATCTTGTAAAACATATAATTGGACTATTTTGGAGGTGAAACATTCACTTTGACCAATACCCAAAAATACGATCAAAGACATTTTTTAATAAAAGTCCAGGCCCCCTTCTCACTACTGCTTCATCTGAATTCAATTTCGTTAACTCCTATGACTTTTGTGTTATATAGGATCTTAAATATTCCATCAAAACTGAGGTCATCCATCAGTGGATGAGAAATGTTATCCCATGAAAATATCTAATTGACGTTTGGAGCACTTGATACTGAGTATGTGATAGGAATACCAACTCTTTTCTGAGATGAGATTTAGAGTCAATCTATGTCTTATAGATGCTACAATCAAACCATATAATAATAAATGACACTTTCATGGTCAAGGTTAGTCACAAAATCAAGAGGCGTAAAGCATACATGCATATATGATAAGCATAATAAAATTTTCTTGCGACACAAACAAAATTGTCATGATTATTATCACACTCAATCAAGATTTCAATGTGGCATAGTTCAAAACCAACAAGAATGTAATATTCCCGACTTGGCTAGTCTAGGAAACGTTGCTAATGTGTGTAGGATCAAAGTTTTACAGCATATAAATGATCATACAAATAATAAACGCGACAAAGGACTGCAAAGTTTGTATTATGATATCTATGTGGATTACAAAATGGTCGAATGCGGTTGAATAAATTGACAATACTCGACTAGATCAACATACAAAGGATATGAGCTGGAATACAAATAAGCAACTACGGCTAAATAAAACAACAACACTCGGCTAGATCAAAAAACAAAAAGGATCTTAGCTGGAATACAAATAAGCAACTAAAAGATAATACCCAGAATATGGGAKCACTGTGGAATCAATGAAGAATGATGGAAGACCTGGATGATCTTCCCGGTGACTAGGGTGTGTCTTTCAACACCAAAATCAACCAATTGGTGTCTTCCTCCTGGAATACACTGAACTATCTCTCCTGAGATGTGCCTCTTCTCCTCAATGACAAGTCATAATATCCATAATGATGAATTAGGTCACTGACCCTTCCTTTATATCTTTCCAAAACCCCAAATCATGCTGAAACCCTAATTCACTGTTGACTTCCAAAACCCTAAATCACTGTTGAAACCCTAATACACTGTTGACTTCTATTTTTAGCTCATAATGACTTAAAATCACTTTTAACCCTTTTTAGCACAATGTCACTTTTCGAATATAACACCTGTGACTGGAGTGACCTCTAGTAACCCTGTTTACCCCTCTTTGGCCCTGGCTATAGTCTAACGGGGTGGTTTAGACCATTAAGCCTCCTCTCTGGAGCTCCTATTTGGAAAGGGACATTACAATCCTCCCTTCCCAAAATTGCTTGTCCTAAAGCATACCAGTCCAGGGTGCTGCAACACCTGCTCACTCTCCCAAGTAGCATCCTCTACTAGAAGCCCTCTCCATCTGATCAAACACTCTTTGATGACCCTTCTCCTCAGTTTCTGCTCCTGGAACTCCAAAACCTCCTCTGAAACTAAATCCAATTGTCCCTCCTCATCTAACGAGGGAAGCTCCTCTGATGTGCTAATGAATTGTCTCACTTCCTTTTTTAGGCAAGACACGTGGAACACGTTATGAATCTTGCTCCCCTCTGGAAGCTCTAGCTCGTAAGCAACCTCGCCTACTCGGTGCATGATCCTATAAGGACCATAAAATCTGGGCTTGAGCTTCTCAACCCCACTCTTCTTCAGAGATGACTATCTATAGGGTTGGAGTCTCAAGAAAATCAAATCTCCAACCTCAAAGTTGAGTTCTATCCTATTCCTGTTCGCACTTATCTTCTGTCAGTTTTGCGCTATCTGCAGGTTCTCTTTCAACAACTTGAGAATCTCTTGACTCTCTATGATCCAATCCTTGGCCTTGGGAGATCTGCTCTCCCTGAAGAGAAATTCTACCAAAGTGGGAGCATCATATCCATACAATGCTCAGAAGGGTGTCATACCAATGGACTTGTGGAAGGTGGTGTTGTAGAAATGTTCTCCTAAATGTAACCACTTTACCCACAATCTTTGTTGTCCTCCTACATAGTTCCTCAAATACCCTTCAACCCACTTGTTGAAAATCTTAGTCTACTCATATGTCTGAGGGTGATAGCTGGTGCTAGGTGTCAACTCTGTCCCCACCAACCGAAACAACTCTCTCCAAAATGTCCCTATGAACTGACTATCCCTGTCACTGATGATGTTCTTCGGCAACCCATGAAGTCTGAAGACCTCCCTGAAGAAAATCTTGGTTACCTGAATTGCACTGTACTCTGTCAGTATGGAGTAGAAGTGAGAAAACTTGGTCAATTTGTCGACCACTACATAGATACAGTCCTTACCCTGGACCTTGGGTATACATATGATGAAGTCCATAGATATACTCTCCCATTTTTGCTCTGGAATGGGGAGTGGCTAAAGTAGCCATGTTGGAAGAGCATGCTCTGACTTGTTTTGTTGGCAAGTCGCACACTCAATGACGTGTCTCATAATGTCTTGTTTGATGCCCTTCCATGAGAACCTCTCTCTGATCTGTCTATAGTTTTTGAAAAACCCATGATGGCCTACTAGAGGTGAATCATGAACTGTGGTGAGGATCTTCTTCTTAAGCCCTGAATCTTGCACCAAGTAGACTCTATCCTTGTAAATTATGACATTGTCAATGACCCTATACCGGTCATCCTGTATCTTCCCATCCATCACCTCACAAGCGAACTTGTTCTTGGAATATTCCACTAACAAGTGGGATTTCTAATTTTCTAAAATCTCCATCAAAGAACATGTCCCAGGTCTCCTCGATAGTGCATCGTTCATAATGTTCTTCTTCCCCTTGACATACTCTATGTGAAATTCAAATGCATGTACCTTCATCACCCATTTCTGTTGGCGCTCACTGAGGTCCTTCTACTCAAGGAAATACTTCAAACTGTTGTGATCAATCTTGACCACAAATTTGTTGCCCACCAAATATTGTCTTAAATTGGTCAAGGCATGCATGATTGCCAACATTTCCTTTTCATAAATGGAGTACAACCTCTCAGGTTGACTAAGCTTCTAGCTCTCGAATACAATGGGGTGTCCTCCCTACATCAAAAATGCATCAATCCCTTCGTCGGATGCGCCACACTCTAGTACAAATGGTAAGGTGAAGTTTGGTAGTGCCAACACTGGACAAGTGCCCATGAATTCATTCATGTGATCAAAGGCTTCCTGTGATTTCTCAGTCCATATGAAGGCCCCATGCTTGGCAAGATCTGTTAGCGGTGCTCCAAGCTGAGAAAAGCCCTGGATGAATCGCCTGTAATAGTTGCACAACCCAAAGAAGCTCCTCAATTCTATCATGTTCTTAGGCATCGACCAATCCAGAGTGGCCCTGATCTTCTCTTGGTGCACCTATACCCCCTGTGCATTGATGATGTGGCCTAAGTAAAGCATCTCTGTCATACCAAACTCACACTTGGAATCTTTGGCATATAATGATTGTGCCTCCATGATGCTCAATACCTCATCCAAGTGCCTCATATGCTCTTGCCATGACCAGTTATAGATCAAGATGTCGTAGAAGAAAACCATGATTGATTTCCTTAACTGATCCCTGAATATATGGTTCATGCAAGACTGGAATGTAGTGGGTGCATTGGTAAGCCCAAATGGAATAACTAGGAACTCGAAGTGTCCAAAATGACATCAAAATGTCGTCTTCTCTATGTCCTACTCTCGGATGTTGATCTGATGATATCCAGAGCGTAGATCATTTTTTGAGAAGAAAACTGCCCCATGGAATTCATCCATCAACTCGTTAATGCATGGGATAGAGTACCGGTTCTTTATGGTTTTCTTGTTCAAGGCTCGGTAATCAATGCACATCCTCATGGTGCCATCCTTCTTCAGAACTAAGACAACTGAAGAAGCAAATGGGTTGTTGGTCGGTCTGATGTGTCCCTTCGCCAGCAATTCCTTGATTTCCTTCTCTATCTCATCCTTGAACCTCATAGGATGATGATAAGGGGGGTGATCATAGGTTTGGCCCCCTCCTCCAACTCAATGGTGTGCTCAAACCCCCTGTCAGATGGTCTCCTTGGTGGAATTGCCTCAAAGACCTACTGATGTCATCCCAATAAATTCTTGATATCTGTATGGTATTGTTGTCAACCTTCTGAATCCTTCTGAATAGAGATCAAGCATTCTGCGGCATATGATACCTCCCCATGTCTAAATATCCTCTCCATCCTCTTGGCTGAAATTTTCCTAGGTTCTCCTGTCGACATACCTCTTAGAACAACCTTCTTCCCATCCTGATCTTTGAATCCCATTTCCAAGGTTTGGTAGTTGGTAGTGATTTTTCTCAAGGTAGTCATCCACTGAACTCCTAACACCATATCTATGTCCGATAGGTCAACCACATAAAATGTGTCTCTCACTGTGTAGTTTCCTAACTTCATCTCTAAGTTTGGAACTCTGTCTAGACACTCTACTATGTGGCCATCTGCTACCGCAACATCAAAACCCTCAAACTCCTCTGTCTGAAGTGCCCGTCTCGATACTAGTGAAGCGTCGATGAAGTTATGGGTGGCTCCACCATCTATCAGGGAGATTTCTCGTTGCCCCTGAATAATCCCTCTGATACAGAGGGTATCATAACTGGGAACACCAGAAAGGGTCTCTATGACACCTCCCTTTGTTGGTTTCCTCCTATTATCTTATTATGGCGGTTGTGGGACTACTAGAGGATGGGCTCCTGCCGGTGTCGGTGGTCTATGGGGAGGTTGCTCCTTTGCTGGTGCTGACTCCTCCTCTGAACTAATGGATCCACTGTCCTTCTCCTCCTCCTCACTGTCCATGTTGTCTATTGCTACCTCAATATAATGAATCTCTCCCTTGCCCATGCACTTGTGGCCTGGGACCCAAGGATCTCTACAGCTGAAGAAAAGATTCTTCTTCATAATCTCTTTCCTAGTCGCATCATCAAAATTCTCCTTACACTTTCATTCTCTCTGGAATGGCTTCTTGTCTTGATCCCTCTGGGGCACAAATGGTTTGGAGAAAGTTTTAGTCTTTGGCACTGAGTCTGCTAGATATCAAGTGCGAAGGATGGCATCCTGCAAAGTGGGAGGCATGTATGCCTTCACCCATCCTCTCAAAGGATCTGTGAGTCCTTCTGTGAATAGCATGATCAATCTGGGCTCTGATATATCTATCACTGCCATGGCTACCCGCTGAAACTCCGTGATGAACGCCTTAGCTGTGCCAGTTTGTCTCAACTGGGCTAGATCCCTGAAGTGTATTTCAGGATCCTTCCTGTCAAACCTGTCCATGAGCCTATTTGTAAACTCCCTATAGGAGGTGATGCGATTGTGACCCAATGTCACCAATCCATGATACCACCACTTGTGTGCCTCACCCTCCAAGTGTAAGTTTGTGAAGCTGATGGCCTCTGTCTCGGTCATATGGTTGAGCTTGTAATATGTGTCTAGCTTCTGTACCCAAGCTCTGGCGATGTATTTGGACGATCCGTCGAAAGAAGGAATGGTGAGTTTCCCAAAATTTTGGATGAAATCGAGGTTATGCCCCTGTTTTTGTTGTGGTCCTCCCCTCTATGGCTCTCTGGGGCGGTTTCTAAGTCTGAGTCCACAGTACTCGACTAAGGTCATGTCCTGATGGAATTCATGACACAATGATGCATACTCCATCCTATACTCTACAATGTCATCGACATGAGTGGGTGGCCTCTGTGCTATTGGTAGCGATGCTGCTAATGGGAGTGCCCTCTGGAAACTTGGAAACAAGGGTCTGGGAATCCTACTCGTAGAGGTGTATGTGCGAGAGGGTGACTGGGGTCTACTGCCTACTCCTGATTTCCCCTGTGCTACATGCGGGACTTGTGTATATAGGGTGCCAACTATAAACAATCTATCAACCACCTGTGCCAAGGACTAAGACATGGTCCATTGACTAGCTAACATATTGTTGATAACTTGAATGAAAGCTTCCTCTGGATCTACAGGGGGCCTTTCCACTGCCCTCTGGTCACTCATATCTGTCTCTTAGCATCCTCTCTACCTCACGCTTAGCCTCATGCTCTTCCCTTCTCTCTTCTTCTTTGTGTGCCTCTTCCTCTTCCTCTAAGCTAGGAGGAAAAGGGGGGAAATCAGGCCTATGCCTTCTTTCCTGATGCCTGTTGTAAGTGACAAATTCGTCACCTACGTCTTCACGACCCTCTGGGTCTTCTGCTGCACTCATTATCTTTAGTCACAGGCTGGCAGGACTAAAGCTCTGATACCACTGTAATTTTCCTGACTTGGCTAGTCTAGGAAACATTGCTAATGTGTGTGTAGGATCAAAGGTTTATAGCATATAAATGATCATACAAATAATAAACGCGACAAAGGACTGCAAAGTTTATATTATGATATCTTTGTGGATTACAAAATGGTCAAATGCAACTGAATAAATTGACAATACTCAAATAGATCAACAGATAAAGGATCTTAGACAGAATATAAATAAGCAACTGCGACTGAATAAAATAACAACACTCGGCTAGATCAAAAGACAAAAAGGATCTTAGTCGGAATACAAATAACAAACTAAAAGATAATACCTGAAATATGGGAGCATTGCAGAGTCAATGAAGAATGATGGAAGACCTGGATGATCTTCCAAGTGACTAGGGTGTGTCTTTCAACACCGAAATCAGCCAACTGGTGTCTTCCTCCTGGAATACACTGAACTATCTCTCCTGAGATGCGCCTCTTCTCCTTAATGACAAGTCATAATCTGCATATTGATGAATTAGGTCGCTGACCCTTCCTTTATATCTTTCCAAAACCCCAAATCATGCTGAAACCCTAAATCACTGTTGACTTCCAAAACCCAAATCACTGTTGAAACCTTAATTCACTGTTGTCTTCTATTTTTACCGCATAATGACTTAAAAGAGATTTTAACCCTTTTTAGCTCAATGTCACTTTCCGAATATAACACCTGTGACTAGAGTGACCTCTAGTAACCCTGTTTACCCCTCTTTGGCCCTAGCTATAGTCTAACGGGGCAGTTTAGACCATTAAGCCTCCTCTCTGGAGCTCCTATTTGGAAAGGGACATTAAAAATAAATCAGGCCTCATTCATCCAGTCACACAGGAAATGCTTAACCATTGAAAATCAAAAGAACCTGGTGAATGGGCACAATGATCAAAGGATCTGAGTTGTAAAATTTTACGAGGGGCCCCAAGCCCATTGGCTTGGGGAATATGTTGAGGCCTCAACAATTGGCGACACATTGGATGAAGCTAGAATATATGCTAGTCTTCACTGGCTTATGGGCATAAAATGTAGACGTTCATGTTCTTACTTTTAGGGTCATTCTGAAATAAGTGTGCAGTAGGTACCTGGAAATTTTCGTCATGGTGGGCTCACTAGAGATTATTGCATGCCATCTAGTGGAGCTTGTTTTTTATAATAAGAGGATGAATGATGATGATATTTAAATTTTGTTTCCTTAAAATGTGTCATTAATCCAAGTTGATATCTCCATCATGGAGATGATATAGGTTTGGAAAATAAGAAGATTTTCACTAGATGTGTGTATATTATCCCTCAGGTGTCACCCCACAATTCTCGAGTGTCCATAGCCCTGATGGATTCACCATGGTGTCACAGAACTTTCTTTGATGCCAAAAATCTTCCATAGCCTCGACAAAGATATCTACATGTCCCCTAATCTGATCGAGCTTTCTTTCCCAGTCCTTCATAGTTTATTTAGTATATGCATAACATTTGGTGAATGGGGAAAGCGATGGAATTTCTTATTTTCATTTTAATTTATTTATTCTGATAAGGGATTATTTCCATCTATTGGGGATTTCTTCGTATATTTTCTACACTTGGCTAAATAAATTTATCCCCTTTTTTTTTTCAGCCTTTAGAATTTGACACTTCGCCCTTCACTTGAGTAGTTTCTTAATGTGAGGATGGTTCCCTTTGTTACATAGGATATGCACACTAGAAAACATACAAGGATAACCATTGAACATGAACTTTGTCAATTCATGGTCTAATTGTTGTCACAATAGTCCAAAAACATCGCTAATTTATCTTCAATAGGACCCTTTAATTCATCTCACGAGCCAGGAAAGACATGCAAATTTCTTTAGGCATGTTTCATGTGCATGGTGTTGCCTTGATGAGACAAATGGAGTTGAGACACCTATATATCATCCAACATGGTCAAGGATTCCAAAACAGATGAATTGGGAGAATGGGTTTCCCTCAAGGGAAGAGATGATGTGGAATGAAAGCGAGCAATCATATTCAAAATTAACAGATAAGATTTAGTCTGAAACTTGATAGCACTGAAAAATGAAACCTTTAGAGAATGACGAGTCAAAGTGTGCAATCAACAAGAAAAACAATCTTGAAAGAGAAAACATAAATGTTAGCATTGCAAGTAGCTTTAAAATATTCATGCACCTCAACATAACAAGTAATTTTGCAGCCTCTTGAAAAGACTAATCCCTGTGAAAAACTAGCATTTTATTTAAATGTGCTTTGGTGCTAGGCTAGATGAGAACTATATCTCACATCTTGTTTCTCGTGTCCTACCATTTCATCCTTGTTTTCTTATACTTCAAGAAGTAAAGAAGTAGAAAGGGCTTCCTTTTTTGCTTAGTCAATGACTTTGCTTCAGTCCTACAATATCCCAAGGATTTCAAAATCTATGCTCACACTATGAATATACAAGTTTAGAAACTTATTTTGAAGAGTGAACATGCTCATCTCATCACTATTTCAAATCGGGAATGTGATATCAACTGAGCTCTTGTACCTACATAGGAAAATCATTTAGGATGTAATATTGATTTTTTAACCACAATTTTCAGAAATAAAAGGAATCAAGACAATCATGTGTAGAGAATTGAAAGTAGGATGTCAAAAATAGGTTTGTGAGTAATGTTTGTAAGTGACATGTCCCATGAGCATGTCAAATTTTTTGAATCCTTTTCTATTCTCGAGTTATTTCTTTTTCTTTATGTGAGACAACTCTTCAATGATTAAGGCTTGCACATGGGTGTTTACAATAATAAGACTATGCCAAGTCAAACATGATGTTGTAACTATCATCAACAAAACCAATGACCAATCATGTGAATTTTTTTGTTAACCATTTTCAAATAGAAACTTTATATCCCTTAACTTAAAAATCATCATGTGTTTAGCTAACTACTAGTATAACAAAATCTGACTAAGATGAAAGTTTGAATAAGATGATTTCCTCCCAGAAAAACACATTTTTGGATATCTCGTGACATAAACTAGAATTGAAGCTTATATCTAGGTTGGAATGGATCACTAAATTAAGGTAATTCTTTGAATAAACGAGGAACCATACTTCTTGGAATGCATTAGGTCAAATTATGAAACTTACCAATTTATTGTTGCTAAGATCCCAATAGAAAAATGGAGTCAACTACCTTGAATCTTTTCTAGTTAGTGGAAGTTATCTTTGGAGAAACATATGACTCTAACTATGATGATCAATTGTTTTCCCTGAGATGGTACATTTTTAATGCTTCTTCCCAGTTGAGTAAGGTCCTCATAGATAAAGTTGTTGTTAGCACCTCTTCTATCATCTCTTCAAGACTAGGTTATGGATCTTGTATGGTTGGATTTTAAACAAGTTGCATCTCTGAAACTAGGATAAGTATCTAAACCACACACAAATAAAAATGGCAAGGAAAGGTTTCTTGTAGCCCTTTTCCTCTTGGAATTTCCCTGAGTATGGAATTGTAGACCAAAGGAAATACTTCTACAAGTGAATGGTTTGTTTGTTGTATGTTCCATGCTTCAAAAAATTGGTTTAGCTTTGGAAGAGTATGATTGATAATATTTATCAACACTCTTCCTAATATAAAATACTTGCAAACTAGGAAGTATCGGGTTTGTTGGTGTATCTGCAGGAAATGACAATATTGTGTTGATATGAAAGGGAGGTCATTTTCTCGTGTATCAACGAGTCATATGAATCTTGAATCTTTGATTTGTTGGTGTAATATGGGAATATTTGTTTGGCATATCGGTCGAAAAATAGGATGTTGTGTCGGTGTATCGACTGAAAATGAGAATCCTTGGCTGATATGTTGGAAAGGTGAAAAAATTTCAAAAAGAAAGAAATTTTTGAAATTTTTCTAAGGTTGGAAGAAAACCTAGGGAACTTCGAAGTGACAATGTGTTATCCCAATATGTGAAGGTATCACCGATATGCTCTTTGTCGGTTAGTGAAGTGAATTCCATGACATTGTATCAGCGGGAAAAGTGTATTACCTATTGACATGCAGTGTATCAACAAACAATCAAGACCTTCATTTTCTCAAATGATCAAGTCATAAGGAAGCATGGAATGGAAAATTCTTAGTTTCCATGTGTAGAGATAAGAAATATGTGGTATGATATTATTGCCAATCTAATAAAGGTGAAGCAATGAACATATTCAATTGACACCCACTTTCATGATCATGCACAAATAACTTAGATATTTAATACCCTAAGCATTCTCCTTTGATCATAAGCCATGAATCTGAAGGGAAATCCATTCAATGATGCGGGGTGTAATTCTTCACGTGGAATCTCATGAGTTTTTATGTTCCAATCTTCCCGAAATTGTAATGTCTTCTACAATAGATGATTTTCCAAAGGCTCGAGATTGTGCTCTTCTGGATTACTACTTTCTAGCTATCAATTCTAAGGTGAGTGATATTAAATCTAATGAATCTTCTATTCGAATCTTTTCAAAAGGATTTTGCACATGGTTCTCTCATGAAAATAAAGGCACACTAAAATTGATCCAAGATTCAAGCTAACCAACAAAATGAAATGCATTAGTGAAAAGAAGAATATTCTCATGTAAAAAAAAACTAGAACTAAAGTAATCCATCCTAAACGCAATAGAACATAATGACATTTGGCGGATTTTATTCAAGAAACCAAAATGAGTCAAAATATTACTTCTGAAAACATAAATGGAAGTAAAATATATGCTACCTATTTCTACTCTACCCTACACTAGCTCAACAAATGCTAGGTGAATTCATAAAGCCAATGTAACCACTTGATTACCTCAATATCTATAGGAGTATTATGGCAACGCATAAGAATGAGCAATTGAGGTATCATGTAATTGATTGAAAGAATTGAATCATCACAAAGTAGGTTCAAAATAATAAGCAATATATACCTACTACTTTGAGGGAAACGTTGAGCAAAGGATGACTCGAATCTATCCCCTATAACATTATCAAAATCATTTGAGGAGTGTTGGAGTATTGAAACAAAATCCAATGATGAGTGATGCATTTTCCCCTTTATATTAAATT
>JZKD02S1627253.1:6390-18311 GCA_000966675.3 Picea glauca | reverse complement strand
GAAAAAGGGGTTTAAATCTTGGGTTGTAGGTAAAAAATTAGTTTCTATTCGGTCAAAATCTGCATGCAAGTCTGACCCTAGTTTGCTAGTCCGTAGGGTGTTTTTCCCAACAACAAACCATGAATTTCAAATGGAACAGGCATGGTCGGTCATGGTTTTCCAACACAAAATCTACAACCATTTCTTAAATCTTTGGAAAGTAGAAAAGTCAAAAGGAAAGTTAAAAAAAACTAGTTTGTGAAAGCCAAAAGGCTTGCATGAAAGACATGCATGGCCTGTACCTTTAAATTTCGCATGCCATGTGGTCTATCATTAGCTTTTCAAGTCCAATATGTAAGTATGAGAACCAAAGCTAAGGGATGAGAGTTTATGTGCAAGCATCCTTATGCTATTGAATTGTAGTGAGAATCCTTTGTCTTGAGTTTGTTGTCGTTGTTGAGTGATATGCATCACCATTAGTGTAATCATAACTTACGTGAGAACTATTAGCCATTCACTTGGCTATATTTCCATGACACGATTATGGATCATGCTTGCTTGATGGAGGTGGAATTGGGACTAAGAAGGACTTTGGGCCTTGGAGCTATGAGTACAATGGTTAATCTCAATGTAATTGTCATTGTTGTTACCCATATTCAATAAATATAGATCTATCATCTTCCTCCCCCAAAAGTATTTATATTTATGGATATCTTTTGGGTAATCATCATTGTTGTTTCCTTGATTCAATAAATATAGATCTATCTTCTTCCTCCCCCCAAAATATCTATATTTATGGATCTCTTTTGCATCTTTAATGAGGTTTTGTGGATCTAGTTTAGCTTGAGATTGTTAGATTAATACTTTAATTATGCAAGTTTATATTTGCTATTTTGTGAAAGAATGAGAAAGGTATTGTTTGTTGAATGCTTATGTAGGTTATTGGTGAATTAGATGAGATAAAGTGAGATTACTTGAAAGTCATTGAACACTTTGGACAACCATATGGATCAAGTATGAAACTTCTTCCTTCTCTCATTTACTTTTGAAAACACATGTTAGACTTAGGAGAAAGTCAGATGTTGTTTATCCCTCTGTCTGTCGTCTGTCATTGAATTACACTTGTTCAATGGAGGTTTTGACTTCTTATATGTATACAGATTACCCTATAACAGAGTGGGTGACTCCATCGGGGAAAGAACTTAGAGGTATTTCCTTAGTTTTTTTGAGTGATTTCTTTCTCTTTTTCATATTAGGAAGATTTTGGAGACCTTGTAATTCTGTTCAATTAAATCCTAAGTGCATGCAAGCCTATTTGATCAAGTTATGGGAGGTTATTTTTATAAAATTTCCTATTTTTCCCTACACTTGAGACTATTCCTAGAAACAAACATGACCAACTGTAATTTCTCTTTTGAGAAACTGGGTCCACAATATTTCCTCGTGTGTTTCTGCACAAAAACTCATGTCCATACCAATATGGTCACTTGTTGCTACACATATATAGATGCAATTGAGTCACGCAAGTGATTTTTTTGGGTTTTCTAAGCTTCTGTCTATTTGATTGAGTATTTATCTACTATGAAAAGTTGGTGGTGATCATTGACTGGCTTGTGAACCTTAGATATTTGCATATTAAACTCATTTGAATAGGAAAAGAGTTTAAAAAGAGATCACATTACATTTGTTTATTGTCTTAGATTTTGCATCTTTAGTTCATTTGAATTGAAAATGGGCTTAAAAGAAATACATGTCATTGTTTAATCATATTAGGTATTTGCACTCTTAGATCATTCAAATAGTGAAAGAGTTGAAGGGAATTGCATTATATTTTTGCAAAATATTTTTTTAGTGAAAATTTGTGTGTTGGAGTTGGTTTGATTTTAGAGGTCTAATTTTTTTTGGGTAGTTTTATTTATGAGTGATTGTTGCATCTTTATTTGAAAAGTTAAAAAAAGAACCTCTTGCTCAGTTCTAGTTACACAATGTTCATCGAAAGGAAACAAACCTCTTGCACTTTTTATCACTTTAATAAATCACTTAATTGAAAGAGTCAAGAACATCACCGAAGTTCATTTCATACATTGAGTAAACAATAGACTTAAAAGTAACACTAATCTAAAATTAACTATAAGTTTTCTTTATATCAAATACATCTTAGTCTAAGTTCTATGGCTTTGGTGTAGGGTTGGAGAGTTCATTCTCAAAGGCTACATAACTGAATTAGGAATTGATTAATGAGAGACAAACCCATTAGTAGCAAGGAACAATTGCTACGAAATAACATCTAACACATGTCTCAATCTCTAGGTCAAGATGATAAAGAAGAGAAGATTATCCCCTCTCTTCTTGTTTGGTGGGCTATCACATGTATGAGATTTTTGGAATGAAGTGGCAGTCCTTAGGGTGATGCCACTTTTCTCTAGAGCTTTAGGCTAACGACTTAGTCATGTATTCCCTACCCATGCACATAGACTTGATCCACTACTATTCTCCCAATCTACCAATTGCGAAGTGGTAAATTTAGTGGCTTTTCCTAGGGTATCACACATGTGATTACAATATCCATTTCATAGAATATCCATTTCATATTTCCTGGAGGGTGCCTATCTTCACAAGGGTACTTTTACTTTGGATGATTGTTTCGTGAAGGTTATTGTAACTATCTCTCACACATTTTATAGCTAGGTATTGGGGATTTGATTTCACCCGGGATTTTGTTTTTTGGAAGGCCCCTTTGACCATCGATTTTCTTGAATGTTGAAGCTTGTATATTTGCAAGGGTGTGATCTATGATTGTGTCTAGTTGGACTAGGTTTGTTTTTCTTCTATTTCAAACACATTTTTCACCATGGCTAACCAACCTCTTCACCGCTCTTGTAGGCAACAAGGGTTTCCTCCTTAGACATAAGAATTCCTAGTCGTAAGGTGGAAGATGTCTGTATCACATGACTCAAACAAAATTATTGAGACTCACACATTAGATTCAAAGGATGTTGAACATGTGTATATTGAATTCATTGATGAAAATTTCCCTTTTCATTTTAATTCCACTTTGATAGAGCCTTTGAACCCTTTAGATGTCTAGTTGGGTGGACCTCATTTCAGTGGCCTTTTTCTCTTTTTGAGCAGTTCTCACATGATGTCAGGAATTAGTGGGTCATCCAATATGGGAGTACCTAGTACTGCTTCACCTAATGTGTGTGGAGGATCCACAATTGCTTCCTCCATTCCACTAGTTAGTGTGATAGTCAATCCCACACCTATGCCTCAAGCACCATGTGTTCCTTTTTAGGAAATATCGTAGGTCACATCTCTTCCTTACACCAATTTACCTCTCTTTAGTACACCCGCTATGACTCCACATGTATCTATGTCTAGATTCATTTATAGTGAGGGACAAATCCTTGGTTTTAATGGGGGTAACATGTTTCCTCTTGTTTTTGGTATACCCATAGGTAGTTTAGATACACTTAATGCATGTTTTCGTTTTGGTTGGAACCTTAATCCTAGGTTTGACCTAGCTATAAATTCTAGTACTACTGTCACTAGGGGAAATCAATTTCTTGGGGAGGTGGGGTATGGGTATCCATGATTTCATCAGGACCGTAAGGTCCATCATTTATCCACCACAATACATTTTCTAGCACTCGGTTTCCATTCTTGGCTACCTTGAACTTATCAGATTCATATACTTGACAAATGACCCTATTAATCATCAACTCCATTGGTTAGTTATTCCTAAAAAATTACCATGAGACATACCTAATATTGAGAAAAATACCAGAGAAGATTGTTATACCCACGTTATGTCATTTCAACTATGATGCTCTTCAAACTCCTTGGTCGATAATAGTATTAGATTGTGTATTTTCTAGCGAAACCTGACAGGAAATTCCACAAAATGGTACCTTGAGTTACCGAGTGCTTCATTCCATGATATTTTGTCCTTAGTGATGGCCTTTTAACCCATTTCAAACTTCCTTCAATATGTTATGAAATCATAACTGAAATTTTGACATCTTTATATTAGAGTACCGCTACTCAAATTTTTGATCATATCCATGAGTGGATATGGAGGCATAGGCTCATCAAAGATTAGATTCCAGAACAATTTCTCGTGGATTGGTTTTTTAAGTATTTATTGTCTAATATCATGAAGGACGTATCTATGTCATGAGGTTTAACTAAATATCATGTTATAATGTGCGCTTAGCAACTAGATTTTATTTATTCTCAATCTAACACAATGTATGAGTTGACACCTCATGCTCCCTGTCCATCATAGATCCTCTAAATCTTACCCCAAAACCACATGCTGATGGTGTTATTGGTTCTGTTTCCCATACTTCAACTGGCTAATTGGCATGTCAAATGGGTTATATGACCATATCTTCTAATCTTCCCACAACTGCACCAACATCACAAAATGCCTCGGTCCCTACTTATACTTACGACATTCATTCAATATAATCCACCAATTCGAAGAATGCTAAAAAATTTGGAGACAAAAAGAGGAATAAGAAGAAACATTCCTCACTTACTTCCTTGCCACATGGAAATTTATCACTTGCTTCTGGTCACATGGATATTCCTCGCTTACTTCCTTCTTCAATCATTTAAATAACATCTCCCCCCATATCCAATTCACTATGGAAATAGAAAAACACAATTCCCTCCACTTCTTGAATGTTCTCATCACTCACCTCCCTAATGGATCCATTACCCACTAGGTTTATCAGAAAAAGACTCACACTAATATATAACTTCATGCCCAATCCCATCATCATCCTTCTCAAAAATCCATTATCCTTAAAAATCTTGTTACTCGAGCCATTCATATATTATACCCTCAATTCCTTGAGAAGGAAAAATGCCATCTAACCAAGGATCTTATGTCCAATGGTTACACTAGCTCTCAAATTAACAAAGCTTTATGCTCAGCCCGCAAGCCAAAATCGAACAACTCTCACTCTTCCTTCCCACCCCTGGATCTCATTTATCTTCCCTACATCCAAGGAACTATTGATATCATATCCAAAATTCTCAGTAAAAAGAATGTCAAAATTGTCTTCATACCCTCCAAAACCCTAAAATAGTCTTTTAGATATGCCAAGGATAATTCTGACCCAATGCTTGGCCCAAGAGTTTACAAAATTCCTTGATCTTGTGTAAAATCATACATTGGCCAAACTAGTAGATCCTTCAAATCCCGTCTCAAAGAACACATTGATGACACAACCCATAATTTCATCTCTAAATCAACTATTGTTGAGCATTATTAAAGTTATAAACACTTAATAGGTTTTGATCAAATTAAAATCATGGCCTCTACACCCTATTACCCATCTCACATAATTCACAAAGCCTTGAAAATTGAAAAACATCCAAACAATTTTAACTGGGATGATGGATACATACTCAACCAATCATGGAAGTCCATCATTCATCGCCTTAGGAATCAAACCTAAATTGTTTCTCCTTCCTCTTCTCTCCCTCTCCCCCCTCTCCTCTGTTGGTTTCATTTACCTTTATCCTCCTAATTTAATTTCCCCCTTTTGTCTCTAATGTTAAACCTCTGTGTTTCTCCTTTTCTAATCTAAAGGGCACCCTTCTCCTCCCCCCCTCTGATTCTCTCACTTAAACCTTGGCTAATTAATACTATAACTATCCCTGAACCTATGATTGCATATTTTTATTTAATTCTAATTATTATGAACCTTTGATTGTATTATATTTTTAATTAATTAATTCTATCTCAATCTTGCCTCAAGTATCATTCCATCANAATGTAGCCTAGGTATTGGACCCTGTTCATGTGAAACATATGTGGGTATTCTTCCTGACTGTGATTTTGTTTAGGGCTCTATAATCAATGTAGAGTCGCCAAGTCCCATCCTTCTTCTGTACCAGTACAATTGGGCTTTTGTAAAGGGAGGAGATGGGTCTTATGTTCCCCTTTTGAAGAAGCTCTTGGATCTGACACCTGATTTCTTCATTCTCCATCAACGAGCACCGATAGACTAGTCCTTTAAGTAGAGGTGTGTCGGGGGTCATATCAATTGGATGCTTGACTTGGCAGTGTGTCGATACCCCTATAGGTGAGGCAACAATGTCTATGTATTCTTCCATGATCTGGTCCACTTGATTCTGCTACAAATAGAGGCATTGTGTAGAGGCCATAGATTTGGTGATGACCTTTTGTTTACGGTGAGCATGGATCACAAAGAAGATGAACTTCCTATTCCGTGAAATGACCTTACTGCATTTCTTAGCAGATATTAAAGAAATAGTAATAGGCGGTGCCACCTCTGGGATCCTGTACAATTGTCTACCCAAAGTAATAATAACACTGTAGGGTCTAGACCCATACACAACACGACACTTCCTCAAATATGGTTTTCCTAAAAGAAAATCACAAACTTCAAGGGGAGAAATATCACACAATATCTCATCTTTGAAAGGCTTGATTCCATAGGGCAGACGACATCGTTGGCTAACACTAAGATCTCTTCCTTGACGAAGCTAGTCGATGGTGTAGGGATGTGGGTGCGGTGTCATTGGTAGGTTCATCTGCTTGATGAACTCTGCTAAAATCAGGTTCTTATAACTACCGTTGTCAACAATGAAATGAATCAGAGCTCCCTTGAACCACATCTGTGGTTGAAAGAGACGTTCCCCTTCCTCTGGTTCTTCTGGTTCACTTGGATGGAATTTGGTGGTAGCAACCATGGCACTGGGTTCAACATCGATAATCTGCTTCCCTCCTTCATGATTTTACTTGGAATCAGAATCATCCTTTGACTCATAAGCCTTCATCTCGACCACGAGGGACTGCTTGGAGCGGAATTTAGCGGTGTTGTGCCAGGGGATTTTATGGTACTCACACCATTTTCCCGTGTCCTTCTTTGTCTTCTCGTTGCCCTTATTGTGTTGCAGCTTGGATGGATTGTCCTAAGGGAGGACATCTCTACTTGGTCCCTTTCTGTGTGGTTTGGGGTTTCCTTTTCCCTGCTTCGACTATGAGGGGCTTGCAGATCCAAAATCTCACTGTTTCTGCTTAAATTTCTGCTCAATCTTGACAATGTATCTATAAGTTGTGCCCAATGAGGCAATGTCCAGGAACTCCATTTCTATTTGAATGTATCTATGAACACAACTGTGGTATTTGAGCACCAGATGATGCTCAAAATATTTGATACCCAATTTGGTGCGTAGGGTATGGAAAATATTAGGGAAGTCTGGTACTGTCTGGTCCATTTCTTGACATAGGTTGGTCCATCTGGTGTACTGGTCCTCATAGCTTCCAACATNTGGTCCCTTTCTGTG
This sequence comes from Picea glauca, assembly GCA_000966675.3. Lineage (NCBI taxonomy): Eukaryota > Viridiplantae > Streptophyta > Pinopsida > Pinales > Pinaceae > Picea > Picea glauca. Next base: position 11,003 of record JZKD02S1627253.1, on the reverse strand, counting down.
TGGTTTGGGGTTTCCTTTTCCCTGCTTCGACTATGAGGGGCTTGCAGATCCAAAATCTCACTGTTTCTGCTTAAATTTCTGCTCAATCTTGACAATGTATATATAAGTTATGCCCAATGAGGCAATGTCCAGGAACTCCATTTCTATTTGAATGTATCTATGAACACAACTGTGGTATTTGAGCACCAGATGATGCTAAAAATATTTGATACCCAATTTGGTGCGTAGGGTATGGAAAATATTGGGGAAGTCTGGTACTGTCTGGTCCATTTCTTGACATAGGTTGGTCCATCTGGTGTACTGGTCCTCATAGCTTCCAACATGGTAGTACTATTCTTTAATGGCGTCCCGGAAGGAATCCCATGTAGGGGCCACCACAAAAATTGTAGATTCCTTCACAACCCTTTACTCAGAGTACGCATCCCACCAGTCTTTAACACGGGGAACGACCTTGAGGAGAGAAAAAGTGATCTTTTCCCCATCGGAAAAATTGTGGACCAAAAAATATCCTTCGAGCAGATTCAAAAATTTATCTACAACATCCGCATCTATCAGTCCTTCAAATAATGAAATATCAAAATTTACCTGTACCTTGAAGGGGGTTGCATGGCCGCTTGATGAATATGTTTCTCTTGTGGGCAATCGTCGAAGGATCTGCATAAATTTGTCCATCATTTCATTCCTTTGTCGTGCAAGGTCTTCCTCGAGAAAATTTTTAATAGGATCTCCTGCTCCATCATCTTTCTTTTCATCTCCCATGGGTTTTTGTTAGGCTCGGCGTGACTGCTCTGGTAATGGCTCGATTGGTTCGAGTCCCAATTTCTTGTACCCAAACCTTGTCGGGGACATGCCTGCAAAAAAATAAATGAAGAGAAGACTGCTCTGATACCATTGATCCATATTTAGGAGTGGAACGAAATGATTAACATAATTAATACAATAAATACAGATATAGGAAGAATAACACAGATATCCAGTGAAAAACATCTTTTATTAAATAATGAAATAGGCTGAACTGTAAAACCGCAGAACTGAAACTTGCTCAAATGGTGGTATCTAGCTTTGAGAAGAGATGTGGCTGCTACACACATCCTTCTGAGAAGAATGGAATACAATGAGGCTCCAGAGGCCCTTTTCATATTACTCATGAATGCCAAAGCCCTAGACATCCAAAAACCTAACCCTAGAAGGTGAAACGCCAAAAGTCATATGGACCCTATGGGTAAGTTGATGTAATTTGGTACCTCAACTTCCTAGGGTCGTAAATTTTGCATACGACCTCCATTTTAGGTGTGTTATAGCCCATTGGAAAGGTTTTTCAAAGAACTACACATTCCACTGCCAGACTCTAACTACGTCTATAGTTTGACTATGGCAAGTAAAAAAAACAACGTTAGGGCCCCAAAACAGCCCTGAAAGTACAATAAAATGTGCTGACATGAAAACATACAAAATAATCCAGTTGGATTAGGTGAGAGGCCATGCATATCCACCTGGAGAATGTGTGAGGCTTCAAACAACCCCAAAAGTGTAGAACTCACAATTATAAAGCAGTACATAAAGACGTGCTGAATAAAAAACGGACACGAGGAGCCAGTTGGAATAGGTGGGTGGCCACCAATAACTACCTAGATCACATAATGTATTTCATGTGTAATTATTAAAGAAATATGTTCCTAACACTAACCACATAATTGATTGGAATGTGATTCATGTGGAACATGAAGGGGGTTTCCGGGTGGAACCAATACACATATTGGACCGGAAATTCAAAGTGCTTAGGAACAAATCCATAGGGATGGTAAAGTTTCAATGGACCTACTAAGGTACTGAAGATTCTACATGGGATCGTGAGGAATAATGAGGGAAGAATACCCACATATGTTTCACAATTTTGAAGAAACTGGAATGCAAAACTCCATTTTGAGCAACTAGAGTTTTGTAAACACATCTCAGAGTCCTAGCCAACTGCACTGGGGACCTTGATAAATGAATGGATCATTCCTTGGGTTAAATTTGATAAACAAATGGTACATCCCTTGGTTTATCCTTGATAAAATAATGGTGAATTTTTTGGGTAGGTGAGTTGAGAGGGACATGATAGTTTGGTTGGAGCTCCTACTGGAGTTGTTGAATTGCAGAATATTATTTCTAAGTATTGTGATGTAAATTTTCATATATGTATATCGGCATAGAGTGCACCGAGGATGGAACACAATTATAGGGGAGGGGGAATGCAACATCCCCACCATAATCCCCAGCTTAATTAATACTTATGTAGATATAATATGTGGCTACGACCAAGCGATGTAATATTCAAATTGTATTTCCTTTTTTTATTAATAAAATGTGATGCCAACTGATAAGGAGACATGGACAAGAGATGGGGGATGAATTAATACACAAGAGAGGGGAGTGTCTAGGATAATGGCCAAGAGGGGTCCAAGGGGGGATTACCCATGTATATTAATTCAACCCATTTTCCTAAATTTGCTATTTGTATATGAACCTTCTAATTTTTGATTGAGTGTTCCCAAATCCAATCACTGAATGCATGTAAGAGGGTAGGTGTGAGTGGTCACATCCAAAAGTTATTGGGAACATGGGAGTTGAGTACAATCATCTTGGGGAAGAGTGTGAGTCAAGCAAGGCAATCCAAAGAGAGGAAATTCGTATGGGTTGGGAGAACAATTTTAGTTATACAAGTTTTGTGCATGAGGAGTGAATGGAGAGCGAGGAAGAGAGATTGGAGTTGGTGCGACCATGGAGGGAGAATTATAGATCAATATGGAGCATATTGGAGCGTAATTGGAGCTAGAAAATGAAGAGACAGGTTTCCATTCCTGAAGGGTGAACTCCTGAGTGAGTTTCACTTAAAAACAAGTGATTGTTGTGTTTTGCTGGTAGTTTTCCTAGCAACAAGTTCCATTGAGTTCCTAGCTGAGATATTCTTGGTTACCTGTTCCAGAGAGACCCTGATAAATGAATGGGTTTCCCAAGGGATTGAGATCAGTGAAGGGGTAAATTCCTTGGGTTGGACAGGTAAAGAGAAAGAGATCTAGTGGAAAACTGAGATAGTTGTAGTAAGATATCTGTCGGTTCTGAGTTTTTTGAGCTGTGAGTGGATAGTGAGAGACCACTCTCTTTTGTGGATTAATAGCCTCATATAGGGGGTGAATGGATATTGAGATTTAGAACAATCAGTCTACGATTGGGTGTAACATCCGTCCCAAGCAGTTGGTTGCACGACTCTTGTTTAAAGAAAAGTGTTTTATCTTGATTGTTGTGTTATTTACATGTGTTATTGTTGTGCATGAACTTTGTGTAAATGAGAATGATTTATATGTTGTTGTAATTATTTGTTTAGCCACATTTCATGTTGGTTAATAACATGTTGTATATGATTCTATTTTATGGTTGTAGACCGTATCTAAATTTGTTTAAATTCATAGCTAAAAGCTATAGGAAATTAGTTAACTGTGAATGAACTTGTTTTAGCTAGATGTAATTTAGTTTTTTATTTGTATTCCACACAGTAATTTCCCTCGGTTAGGTTGGTGGATGTTACACCAACATTCATATTTGATCCTTTATAATTCTCTCCTCATGATCCAAAAAGATCTTTTAAAGACCGTGGTTAAGTTTTAAAAGCGTGAGTTCATTAACCATTTAGGAATTGAAGAAAGAGGAAGAATCAATGATATAACATGGAATCCATAATAAGATATTCATATATGAAAATAATCACAAAGAATCAACAAACCATAACAACAAAGTTGTTAACGGAGTTCGATAAGATTGCCTACGTCTTCGGGCCTTTGTTTTAGTGGGTGAGGATTTTTTATTTCTCTTCAAAGCGTCAAAAGTACATTAGAAAAGTTTCATTTGGATTACAAAATGGTTTGACTGTTTTCTTCTTTACCTCTTGAACTCAACACAATTGATGACACTGAAAACGGTTGAGCGAAGCTCCTGGAATTGGCTCGCAAAGTTCCTCTCCTCAATGGATTCCCTGCATAAAACTGATTTTGGCTTCACAATTATATAGAATTTATCCTCTTCTGAACCCCACCAAGGATGCCAATAACCTCTGGTTTATATAGATTTGAATTTGGTAACATCCTCCCAATATTTGGCCTAAAAAAGGGCTCCAGATCTCCCACAAATGACAAAAATCTTCTAAAAACAAGCTTAAAATCATTAAAAAAATATATTACATGGTTAAAAACCCAAAATTGGGCAAATAATGGGTGCAACCCCCTATCCTTGGGCTCTTGGTCACATGGGGATTTCCATATGGCTTCTGGCTGGTGCTGGTGCACTGGCCCCTCTAGTATAGGTTTCTGGTCTCATGGCTCTGGCCCATGTGGCCAAGCCCCAAACCTCCACGCGCTCCCAGTCTGTTAGACCCCTAGTCTTCAGCCCCTAGTTGGTCGGGGATGGATCCTGCGGACTAGGGCTTATCCTCGAATTCACGCAATCGATAATTCAAATATATTTTATGCAGTTTCCATAACAAGCACCACGTGTAGCGCAGTTGGTTAACACCTTGGTTGTTAAGTTGTTTACCATCTCAGAGGTCACGAGTTCGATTCCCTCGGAGGTGGAACAAA
>JZKD02S1627242.1:6221-39310 GCA_000966675.3 Picea glauca | reverse complement strand
TCAATTACAATCATTTCTTCTTCCATGTATATGTGTGTTTTTTACAGATAAGAATTTTATGTTACTTACGATTAGATGTTCTTCTCTTATTTCACACCTTTTACGAAAAATCATATAGTTACGGGAAAGGGCCTTTCGTTTGTAGTCCTATTTCATTCTTCACATGAAGATTTCTCTTATTTTCGACCGAATTGAATCAGCCATTAAAATCTCTTGTTAAATCATTTCTATACCCATACTGTTCCTAAATGACTATACCCAGGGTAATCCAACCAAATATTCAACTCGGGATATCAGATCAATCTAATATCGCGTTAAATCTTTTCAGTACAACCCTTAGAACCGCTAATACCCGGGAAGAATTAGAACGATCATGGGCGGCCATCGAACTAGATATCGCAACCCAGGAACAGTTGGAAGCCAGACAGCGTGAACGCAGAAATCCTCATTAGCTTCCTGTACCGAAGGTTATTGAAACCCTTTATCCACCATTACCATATTTTCGGATGCCTTGACACTGTATTTTAAGCCTTAGTACAGACTCAGGATCAACACTTCCCTTGACGTCATCTTCCTTCCTTCTCTTTATCGGTAGTTGTCTCTGGTAAAAATATTTTTATCACACACGATAAGTCTTCCTCTTCAAGGGTGACCTAAAGCCTTGAATTCCAAGAACTGAAGTTTCTTGATCCATCAAGCCTATCTTCCACGAAGGTTCTATTCATCATATTTTCATATTCTTCACAAACCCTTTCCAACTAGCGTAGAAAACCTATTGTATAGGCTAGGATAACAAAATTAGGTTTTGTTGGGATTGTGACTGCCAATAATAAGCCTTGAAATTCAGAAGAACACTGGTAATGTTGAAATCTTCTTCAATGAGCTGCAGAAACCATGATTCTGAATTTTCTGCAGAAAATTGCGAAACCATAGAAACCCTAGTGCCAAAAATACAAAATGATCAGAAATTCAATATGAATCGTGTTGGAGGTGTGCTAAGGGAGTCCATACACTCCCATACAATTTTTATCCCCAACGTCCAAATTTAAGGTGCTGAAATACCTCAGAAAAGAGGGTCATACGAATTTTATGGAAACCCTGGGAGGGTCGTACGGTTCTACAGAAGTGAGAGGATTACTTGTAGATGCCTGTGCAATGGGTTCTTCAAGACCTATGCTTTGATACCATGTTGATTTTTCACTAGGATGGGCTTAATAATGAAGTTTATTCCATTTTTAGCATTTTACTTGAACCATAGAAAAATGTAGTTACACCATAAACAATTTGCTATAGTAAATCATAAGAATAAATACCATGCACAAGTACATAAGACGTATCCTGGGAAACCCTTCTCAACAAGGGAAGAAAACCCAAACAATCCTTTGCTATATTATTCAATATAAAGACCTCTCACACCATAAACCTTGCACACAAAAGGGTGCTCACAAAAACAAGAAGTCTTGTGCCCAAGAGAGGTGCGCACTTCAGCCCTAGAAAAAGTACTTGCTGAAATTTCCAAACTCACATGTGTGTTGTGTTTCCTCATTGGGGAAATCACCTTTACTTATATTAGAATGGACAAAAAAAAAGGTGTCTATTGTCACAATAGGGCCAACCTCAATAACTCAAAATATAATTAATAATTACCATATTAATTATCTTTTACATTAATCATATTTCACTTTATGGTGGGGCAGACATGTACCCTTTACATTAAAATTAGGGTTACAGGCTAGTATGACTCTTAGACAATATATCAAGGGATCTCATAGACCCACTAGTGATCAACCACTAGGGGCACACCCACCTGTGCTCAGCCAGAGGGACGTCCAATTCAACATATCTCTATCTCATTGTGTCTCACAGGAGAATCATTAGGATACACACTTAGTAGTGCTNATTAAGAATCCATCCATTTTCTCATACCAAGCACAAGGTGCTTGCTTTATTCCCTACAAGGCTTTCTTGAACCTATACATATGATATTTCACGTTGTGTTTATCATGAATCCTTCTGGCTACTCGATGTAAACTTCTTCCTAAATCTCACCATTGAGAGTTCTTGTCTTTACATCCATTTGATGTAGTTTCCAAGTGATGGATGATAGTATAAATGTAAGTGTATCGAGCTATTGTCTCAAATGTCTCATCATAGTCAACTCCCTCTGCTTGTGAGAATCCTATGGATACAAATATCTCTTTGTATTTCTCGATACTTCCATCAACTGCATGCTTTATCTTATAGATCCACTTGGAAGTCACTACATACTTCCCTTCTAGTCTTGAAACAATATCCCATACATCATTCTTCAAGATGGAATGATATAATTCTATCATAGAATCTTGTCATACCTGATCACTTGTCACTTCTCCATGACAAGAAGGATCATAATCAATGATGTGGCTCATGGAAGAAAAGTAGCTCAAAAATATCTTTGGTATCTCACTCTCTCGGGATATTCCTTGAGGGGATGCATGTCCCTCTTCCTCCTATATATTTTCTCAATCCTAGGCAGGCCTTTTATTCCCTACTATAATGTCTATGGGGATATCAACTGGAGAAGTTGGATATGGAGCAACTGGATCAACTAGAATAATGTATGTCTCCCTATGAACTGTTGAAGGGGGAGAAGGTATTGTCTCACTATCAATCTCCATTCAAGATTATTTGGATCTTTGAAAGGCTATTTCTTCTTCAAATATAACATCTCTAATAACCTCAATCTATTTTTGACCAGGGATGTAGATCTGATATTCTTTCGAAGATTCATTGTATCCCACAAATGTACCCTTTCTCCCTGAAGGGTCTATCTTGGATCTCTTTTCTTTGGGTACATGAAAATATACTTGGCACCCAAATATCCTGAAGTGTTCAATCTCAGGCTTCACTCCGGTGAAGGCTTCTTCATAAGTTATGTTCTTGAAAATATAGTGAGGACAAGTGTTATGTACATATACTATTGCCATGCATGCTTCTTCCCACATAGTCATCGATAAACTTTGATCATGTATCATCTCTTTGGTTTCCTCGATGATGGTTCTATTATTCCTCCTTCACAAATGATTTTGAATCCCTCTGATTCAAGTAACTCCCTCTGAAGTCTGATGGGTGAACATATTCCTTTGTTGTTAACGTTCCTGGAGAAAGAAAAAAAATTAAAGGAAACATGACAAGAATATATCCTCGAGGAGAATAATAAGTACATATATAGAATCAAAACAATTTAAGGATTGTTTTCATAGCTAAAATGCCTACTTGTAATGTAGCAAACTTTTATAAATGTAGGTTAGAGGAATGATAATTAAAAAAATCAAACATGGAGTCTTCACTTCCAATGTATTGTTCCTCTAAATTCACCGAGATCCCTCTAGATCCATGATTGCAACAAAGGTTCCTTCCTTCTGCAAGTACCCTTATGACAATGATACAATAATATATACAAGTGCATACCTGAGAGTGATGATATTAATTTTCCAATGGAACCTAGCTTATCTCTGATCTCTGACATCTTCATGAAGAATATAGAAGCGGTGTCACCCTTTTGTCATCTTGATATTTTGAAGTTGGCCCTTCAATGTAAGAGTTTGAGTAGATGAATATATTCCTTGTCTTGACATCATCTTCCTTCCTTTCTTCCTTCTCTACATCCGTATTTTTCTCTAGTAAAAGTTGTTGTATCACACACAATCAGTTTTCCTCTTCAAGGGTGACTTGAAGCCTTGAATTCGAAGAACTAAAGCTGCTTGATCCATCAAGCCTATCTTCCACCAAGGTTTTGTTCATCATATTTTCATATTCTTCACAAATGCTTGCCAACTAGGATAGAAAACCTAACATCTAGGATAGGATAGAAAAAATAGGTTTTGTTGGGCTTATGAATACCAAAAATAATCCTCAAAAGTTATAAGAACACTGGTAAGCTTGAAATACTCTTCAATGAACTGCAGAAACCTTGATCTTGAAATTTCTACAGAAAGTTGTGAAACCCTCGAAACCCTAGGGCCAAAAATCCAAAATGCTCATAAATGAAATCTAAATCTTGTTGGAGGTGCGTTGAGGGAGGTCATACACTCCCATACAATTTTTATCCTCAACGTCCAAATTTAAGGTGTTGAAATACCTTAGAAGGAGAGGGTCCTACGAATTTTCTGGAAACCCTAGGAGGGTGTTATGGTTCTGCAGAAGTGAGAGGATGATTGGTATATTCTTGTGAAATGGGTTCTTCAAGACCTATGCTCTGATACCATGTTTATTTTTCACTAGGCTAGGCTCAAGCATGAATTTTATTCAATTTTTAGCATTTTACTTGAACCATAGATAGAGAGGGCTTGGAAAGTGATGAAGAGGTATACAGTCTCCAGGTTGTGTAGAAGATTGAGGAAATATTGTGCAAAACATATTGAAGGAAAACACGAGGTCTAAAGGCAGGAACAAAAGGCAAAACTCCAATCCATATCACTGTTAGTGTGGAACCTACAACCGCATGTGCGACTAACACACTAAAAAGAAGACCAACGTTTAGACAACCAAATTTTAGTGGAATAAAGACAACAGGAAACACATCCAAGAAAGAAGAAACAACTGGAGGATCCATTTGAGGAAGTAATAGTCAAATATCTACACCGCACCGAGGTAGTAGTTCAACACAGTTCAAAATGGAAGGACATGATCCCATGACCAGGTTACTAGAATTTCAGGGAGAGGCATCAGAGGACCCTAAAAAACACTTATTCATCTGTGAAAAGATCTGGGAAGTAAAGTAGATCACAGATGAGGATACAAAGATCATACAATTAGTTATCATGCTAAGAGACTATGCACTAGAATGACACATGAGTCTAGATGTAAAAAATACACTATGAGTGACAAGGACTATTACAGACGTAAAAAAACTACTGATAAATGAATTTTAGAAGCCCAACTTAGAAGATCAATACATGATTGAAATGATTGAAATCAAGAAAAAACTAGGTGAGTCTGTTTAGGAGATTGACCAGAGGTTTAAGCATCTAAAAGGTAAGTTGAAATATGCCATGGATGACATGCAAAATACACATATATTTTTGAATTCACTGCTACCACACTTGAAATACCCATTAAGACAACATAAGTTCCAAACTCAAGTAGAGGCTCTGCAAGCAACCTTACAACTGGAAGAAAGCCAGTATCAGAGGACAAATCCAACAATAGAAGAGATGAAGAATGATATGAAGAACCTAACATTCCAACTTAACCAGAATAAGGGTAAAGAAAAACAAGAAGTTGCTTGGTTTACCACATGCAGGGCATAAGGACACCATAAGAACGAATGTCCAAATTTTGTGCAGTATATGGAAACATGATTACCAAACAATTTTCCATCATGAGGACTATGGTGCGATATCTATAAAACGCATGGGCATGATCCATATCATTACCCAATGATGAAGAAGTATAAGACAATACCCAAAAGTTCATATTGCAATTTTTGCAAGCCAGTGGGTCATGATGATAAGGATTGTAGGACGATGTAGGTGATGAGAGAAAGAACTTCAGATACATATAGGGTGCAAGAAGAAATTAAGAAAGGACAATCTTCACCTCATTTCAACCAGGTACCACCACCATACAATAATGCACAACATTCATATAAAAATATGCAGTCGCAATACAACAATGCACAACCACAGTATAACCCTGCACAGTATAACTAGGTACCTCCGTACAACACACCGCAAGGAGATCAAGGTGGATACATAGGCATAGGACGAGGTATAAGAGGATTTGGATGAGGAATAGGTCTAGTAGTGTGCCACAACTGCCAACATCCAAGACATTATGCAAGGGAATGTCCACTTCCACTAGCGACATGTATGTACTGTCGTACAACAGACCATGATACAAAAGATTGTCCAACACTCTTGGGAAAGATACAAGAAAAAAGGAATTAGAACAACTAGAATGTATAGTTTATTTTTGTATAAGCTAGGGATTATGGGAGAAACATCAATATAGTCACTCGAGGAGGAGACAAGACATTAAATGATGCAATAAAACAAGATCCAATGCAACACCAATGGGTTAAGAAGAATATTGAACCACATAATCTGTTTGATGCACAAAAGGAAAATGAAACATTCAAGGAGTCTAGACATGAGTTTCTGAAGCAAAATTTTGCATCTACATCAACTGCGGAACAAACTCAGAACTCACTAATGTACGAAATTCCCTCCTCAATGGACCATACCAGTGAAGCATAACCTCTATAGAAATTAAGTAACATGAAATTTTTTCTACAATCCTTTGTTAATTTATTGAAGGATCCATCATCTTCTAAGATCTTACAAAATATGCTAGAAAGATGTAACATGGAGGAAAAAGGAAAGTTAGAACAAAAAACATTCAATCATATCTATACAGGAAGAAGGACAAGTAGAGAATTCAGATCGAATGCTAACATTGGCGATTTTAATATGGGTGATATCATACTTGATCTAGGCTCTGAAGTAAATGTTTTACCTAGGAAGACATGATAGTGTATGGGAGAACCCACAATAGGCTATTCACCTGTCTAGTTGAAATTAGCAAATAAACACAGAGTGTTACCAATTGGAAGTCTTAAAGGTGTGCCAATAGATTTCGATGGAGTGTGCACTATGACATATTTTGAAGTAATAAAGATAGTAGATGGCACAACACCTTACCCAACATTGCTTGGATTGGATTGGGAATTTGATAACCAGGCCATAATCAACATGAAGACAAGGAAAATTATGTTTGAATCAGGTGAATATATAGTCATTGCACCATTAGATCCTTCATAAGGAGAAATATTTGTAGAACCCACTTGTTTAGATCTGGAAGAAATAAGCCAGTTGTATATAACTACCATGAGAGAAGAGGATTGTGTTAACCCAACTACAGATAGGGTACTCAGATGGAGAAGAATTACATCATGTCGTACCAACTCAGACAAAGGTTTGGAGAATTGGAAACAATGATAACATGAAGTTCCCACAAGAAGGTACGCAAGAATAGACTATGCAATAAGATGGGTGGGTATAGAGATAAGAGAACCTCCCACTTTTCATGGGTTAAATGACTTAGAGTATTTTTTTACAAGATATGAAGAGGAAGTATTAGAAAATCAGAGGCTCTTATCCCTAGATATTACACTCAAGGANATTAAGAATCCATCCATTTTCTCATACCAAGCACAAGGTGCTTGCTTTATTCCCTACAAGGCTTTCTTGAACCTATACATATGATATTTCACGTTGTGTTTATCATGAATCCTTCTGGCTACTCGATGTAAACTTCTTCCTAAATCTCACCATTGAGAGTTCTTGTCTTTACATCCATTTGATGTAGTTTCCAAGTGATGGATGATAGTATAAATGTAAGTGTATCGAGCTATTGTCTCAAATGTCTCATCATAGTCAACTCCCTCTGCTTGTGAGAATCCTATGGATACAAATATCTCTTTGTATTTCTCGATACTTCCATCAACTGCATGCTTTATCTTATAGATCCACTTGGAAGTCACTACATACTTCCCTTCTAGTCTTGAAACAATATCCCATACATCATTCTTCAAGATGGAATGATATAATTCTATCATAGAATCTTGTCATACCTGATCACTTGTCACTTCTCCATGACAAGAAGGATCATAATCAATGATGTGGCTCATGGAAGAAAAGTAGCTCAAAAATATCTTTGGTATCTCACTCTCTCGGGATATTCCTTGAGGGGATGCATGTCCCTCTTCCTCCTATATATTTTCTCAATCCTAGGCAGGCCTTTTATTCCCTACTATAATGTCTATGGGGATATCAACTGGAGAAGTTGGATATGGAGCAACTGGATCAACTAGAATAATGTATGTCTCCCTATGAACTGTTGAAGGGGGAGAAGGTATTGTCTCACTATCAATCTCCATTCAAGATTATTTGGATCTTTGAAAGGCTATTTCTTCTTCAAATATAACATCTCTAATAACCTCAATCTATTTTTGACCAGGGATGTAGATCTGATATTCTTTCGAAGATTCATTGTATCCCACAAATGTACCCTTTCTCCCTGAAGGGTCTATCTTGGATCTCTTTTCTTTGGGTACATGAAAATATACTTGGCACCCAAATATCCTGAAGTGTTCAATCTCAGGCTTCACTCCGGTGAAGGCTTCTTCATAAGTTATGTTCTTGAAAATATAGTGAGGACAAGTGTTATGTACATATACTATTGCCATGCATGCTTCTTCCCACATAGTCATCGATAAACTTTGATCATGTATCATCTCTTTGGTTTCCTCGATGATGGTTCTATTATTCCTCCTTCACAAATGATTTTGAATCCCTCTGATTCAAGTAACTCCCTCTGAAGTCTGATGGGTGAACATATTCCTTTGTTGTTAACGTTCCTGGAGAAAGAAAAAAAATTAAAGGAAACATGACAAGAATATATCCTCGAGGAGAATAATAAGTACATATATAGAATCAAAACAATTTAAGGATTGTTTTCATAGCTAAAATGCCTACTTGTAATGTAGCAAACTTTTATAAATGTAGGTTAGAGGAATGATAATTAAAAAAATCAAACATGGAGTCTTCACTTCCAATGTATTGTTCCTCTAAATTCACCGAGATCCCTCTAGATCCATGATTGCAACAAAGGTTCCTTCCTTCTGCAAGTACCCTTATGACAATGATACAATAATATATACAAGTGCATACCTGAGAGTGATGATATTAATTTTCCAATGGAACCTAGCTTATCTCTGATCTCTGACATCTTCATGAAGAATATAGAAGCGGTGTCACCCTTTTGTCATCTTGATATTTTGAAGTTGGCCCTTCAATGTAAGAGTTTGAGTAGATGAATATATTCCTTGTCTTGACATCATCTTCCTTCCTTTCTTCCTTCTCTACATCCGTATTTTTCTCTAGTAAAAGTTGTTGTATCACACACAATCAGTTTTCCTCTTCAAGGGTGACTTGAAGCCTTGAATTCGAAGAACTAAAGCTGCTTGATCCATCAAGCCTATCTTCCACCAAGGTTTTGTTCATCATATTTTCATATTCTTCACAAATGCTTGCCAACTAGGATAGAAAACCTAACATCTAGGATAGGATAGAAAAAATAGGTTTTGTTGGGCTTATGAATACCAAAAATAATCCTCAAAAGTTATAAGAACACTGGTAAGCTTGAAATACTCTTCAATGAACTGCAGAAACCTTGATCTTGAAATTTCTACAGAAAGTTGTGAAACCCTCGAAACCCTAGGGCCAAAAATCCAAAATGCTCATAAATGAAATCTAAATCTTGTTGGAGGTGCGTTGAGGGAGGTCATACACTCCCATACAATTTTTATCCTCAACGTCCAAATTTAAGGTGTTGAAATACCTTAGAAGGAGAGGGTCCTACGAATTTTCTGGAAACCCTAGGAGGGTGTTATGGTTCTGCAGAAGTGAGAGGATGATTGGTATATTCTTGTGAAATGGGTTCTTCAAGACCTATGCTCTGATACCATGTTTATTTTTCACTAGGCTAGGCTCAAGCATGAATTTTATTCAATTTTTAGCATTTTACTTGAACCATAGATAGAGAGGGCTTGGAAAGTGATGAAGAGGTATACAGTCTCCAGGTTGTGTAGAAGATTGAGGAAATATTGTGCAAAACATATTGAAGGAAAACACGAGGTCTAAAGGCAGGAACAAAAGGCAAAACTCCAATCCATATCACTGTTAGTGTGGAACCTACAACCGCATGTGCGACTAACACACTAAAAAGAAGACCAACGTTTAGACAACCAAATTTTAGTGGAATAAAGACAACAGGAAACACATCCAAGAAAGAAGAAACAACTGGAGGATCCATTTGAGGAAGTAATAGTCAAATATCTACACCGCACCGAGGTAGTAGTTCAACACAGTTCAAAATGGAAGGACATGATCCCATGACCAGGTTACTAGAATTTCAGGGAGAGGCATCAGAGGACCCTAAAAAACACTTATTCATCTGTGAAAAGATCTGGGAAGTAAAGTAGATCACAGATGAGGATACAAAGATCATACAATTAGTTATCATGCTAAGAGACTATGCACTAGAATGACACATGAGTCTAGATGTAAAAAATACACTATGAGTGACAAGGACTATTACAGACGTAAAAAAACTACTGATAAATGAATTTTAGAAGCCCAACTTAGAAGATCAATACATGATTGAAATGATTGAAATCAAGAAAAAACTAGGTGAGTCTGTTTAGGAGATTGACCAGAGGTTTAAGCATCTAAAAGGTAAGTTGAAATATGCCATGGATGACATGCAAAATACACATATATTTTTGAATTCACTGCTACCACACTTGAAATACCCATTAAGACAACATAAGTTCCAAACTCAAGTAGAGGCTCTGCAAGCAACCTTACAACTGGAAGAAAGCCAGTATCAGAGGACAAATCCAACAATAGAAGAGATGAAGAATGATATGAAGAACCTAACATTCCAACTTAACCAGAATAAGGGTAAAGAAAAACAAGAAGTTGCTTGGTTTACCACATGCAGGGCATAAGGACACCATAAGAACGAATGTCCAAATTTTGTGCAGTATATGGAAACATGATTACCAAACAATTTTCCATCATGAGGACTATGGTGCGATATCTATAAAACGCATGGGCATGATCCATATCATTACCCAATGATGAAGAAGTATAAGACAATACCCAAAAGTTCATATTGCAATTTTTGCAAGCCAGTGGGTCATGATGATAAGGATTGTAGGACGATGTAGGTGATGAGAGAAAGAACTTCAGATACATATAGGGTGCAAGAAGAAATTAAGAAAGGACAATCTTCACCTCATTTCAACCAGGTACCACCACCATACAATAATGCACAACATTCATATAAAAATATGCAGTCGCAATACAACAATGCACAACCACAGTATAACCCTGCACAGTATAACTAGGTACCTCCGTACAACACACCGCAAGGAGATCAAGGTGGATACATAGGCATAGGACGAGGTATAAGAGGATTTGGATGAGGAATAGGTCTAGTAGTGTGCCACAACTGCCAACATCCAAGACATTATGCAAGGGAATGTCCACTTCCACTAGCGACATGTATGTACTGTCGTACAACAGACCATGATACAAAAGATTGTCCAACACTCTTGGGAAAGATACAAGAAAAAAGGAATTAGAACAACTAGAATGTATAGTGGATTTTTGTATAAGCTAGGGATTATGGGAGAAACATCAATATAGTCACTCGAGGAGGAGACAAGAAAGGAAATGATGCAATAAAACAAGATCCAATGCAACACCAATGGGTTAAAAAGAATATTGAACCACATAATCTATTTGATGCACAAAAAGAAAATGAAACATTCAAGGAGTCTAGATAGGAGTTTCTCAAGCAAAATTTTGCATCTACATCAACTATGGAACAAACTCAGAACTCACTAATGTACGAGATTCCCTCCTCAGTGGACCATACCAGTGAAGCATAACCTCTATATAAATTAAGTAACATGAAAAATTTTCTACAATCCTTTGTTAATTTATTGAAGGATCCATCATATTCTAAGATCTTACAAAATATGCTAGAAAGATGTAACACAGAGGAAAAAGGAAAGTTAGAACAAAAAACATTCAATCATATCTATACAGGAAGAAGGACAAGTAGAGAATTCAGATTGAATGTTAACATTGGGGATTTTAATATGGGTGATATCATACTCGATCTAGGCTCTAAAGTAAATGTTTTACCTAGGAATACATGACAGTGTATGGGAGAACCCACAATAGGCTATTCACCTGTCTAGTTGAAATTAGCAAATAAACACAGAGTGTTACCAATTGGAAGTCTTAAAGGTGTTCCAGTAGATTTCGATGGAGTGTGCACTATGACATATTTTGAAGTAATAAAGATAGTAGATGGCACAAAACCTTACCCAACATTGCTTGGATTGGATTAAGCATTTGATAACCAGGCCATAATCAACATGAAGACAAGGAAAATTATGTTTGAATCAGGTGAATATATAGTCATTGCACCATTAGATCCTTCATAAGGAGAAAGCTTTGTAGAACCCACTTGTTTAGATTTGGAAGAAATAAGCCAGTTGTATATAACTACCATGCGAGAAGAGAATTGTGTTAACCCAACTACAGATAGGGTACTCAAATGGAGAAGAATTACATCATGTGGTACCAACTTAGACAAAGGTTTGGAGAATTGGCAACAATGATAACATGAAGTTCCCACAAGAAGGTACGCAAGAATAGACTATGCAATAAGATGGGTGAGTATAGAGATAAGAGAACCTCCCGCTTTTCATGGGTTAAATGACTTGGAGTATTTTTTTACAAGATATGAAGAGGAAGTATTAGAAAATCAGAGGCTCTTATCCCTAGATATTACACTCAAGGAAACACCTGCAATATGGTGGGGTGTGCACAAAGAAACAATTCAGGACTGGTATCAATGTAAATGATTATTGTGCATTATATTTGGTGTAGAGAAGGGGAGAAATAAAATGCAGAGGTATGATGGATAAGGAACGCTAGTTGAACACTTAGAGAAGTGAAAGGAACAATGGAGGATGACACCAACAAAGGAATGGCCTCATCACTTTCTCTATACATTGGAAGGAATTCCAGGGAACTGGTATATAGACCGGGAGGTGCACAGAGGTACAACAGAGTGGACAAAATTACAACATAATTTTGTAGTAACCTTATCATCTGAACATGAGAACCCCAAAATGGATTCAACACTGAAGATGATACAGGGAATGATATTTATTGATGAAACATAGGTTGAAATCATGAAAGAATATCAACAACAAAACAGATAGATAGTTAAAGAGTTACTCTCATGCTATCATGTGGAAGATGAAGCACCAGATGAGGATTATCCACACAACATTCAGATTACATAAATCAAAGAAGAAAGAGAGGTGTAAGGTCCATATCTAGATTCAAGATGCACCAATCAAAGTTAATAAATTCAACATTGGGACAAATGACAATCCTAAAATGGCAAGTATTGGAGACTATTGGGATGAGCAAACAAGAGAGAGAACAACATAGTTACTGCACGAATACAATGACCTATTTACAAATTTTTTTACAGAGATGAAAGGAATAGTAGGCGAGCTAGGTGAGATGAATATACCCCTCAGACCTTAGGAAATACCTATCAGGAAGAGACCTTACAAACTGAATCTAGTATATATGTAGAAAGTGAAAGCAGAAATTGAAAGAATGTTGGAAGTTGGTATCATAGAATCAGTAGAGGAATCTGAATGGATAAGTCCTATGGTAGTCCAAGAAAAGAAACAAGGGGGGATAAGGATTTATGGATATCTAAGGAAACTTAATGATGCTTTCTTACATGACCCTTTCCCTACCCATTTTATAGACGATGTCTTAGATAATGTGGGAGGATAGGAGGCATATTCATTTATAGATGGATTCTCGGGTTACCACTAGACCAAAATAGATCCAGAGGATAGGTATAAGAATACTTTTTATATAGAATCGAGATCCTACCAATATACAATCATTCCATTTGGGTTGAATAATGCACCAACCATATTTTCAAGAGTAGTCATAGAATCCTTTAAGGAATCCATACATCAGTTTCTAGAAGTATATCTAGATGACTAGATTGTATATAGTTTGTTAAAATATCATGTAGAAGTGTTAGGACTCATGTTGAAAAGATGTAGACAATGTCATATCTCATTGAACATCAAGAAATGCATTTTTGGGACACGTTTTGGAATATTATTGGGACATATAGTGTGTAAAAAAGGTTTACTAGTGGATCCTTATAAGATTGTAGTCATTGTAAATTTACTACCACCAAAGTCAGTGCACTAGTTGAGAGAAACGCTTGGACATATAGGATATTACATGAAATTCATAGAGGGGTATGTGTATATTACTACACCAATGGAAAAATTGTTAAAGAATGACACCATATTTCAGTGGAATGAGGAATTTCAACAAGGAGTGGACACTTTAAAATAAAAAATGGTCACAACACCTATCTTAGTATTCCCAGAATGTGAAAAGACATTTCATGTGCATGTAGATTTACCAGTCATAGAACTTGGAGAAATTATGGCGCAGCCAAGAGAAGGGGACTTATACCATCCTATAGTCTTTTCAAGTAGAGAATTTTCAAAATCAGAGAAGAATTAAAACACCACAGAAAGAGAAGGCTTAGCCATGGTATATGCACTTCAGAAGTTCAGCCACTATATACTAGGTAAACACTTTAAAATGTTCACAGACCATTCTTCCCTCAAATATCTAGTCAACAAGCTAGTGTTGAGGGGTATGATATGTAGATGGCTATTGTTGTTCCAATAATTTGATTTCGAAGTGATAGTCAAACCAGGGAACCTAAATGTAGGACCTGATCACTTTTCAAGGGTCACTAATGGAGAGGAACCTACTAACTTGGAAGACAACTTCCCTGACACAAAACTATTTTTAGTACTGGTATTTCATGAATACCTCACTGATATTATTGTTACTTAAGTAGAAGGGTTGTACCACAAGAGTTTAGCACTGCGTAGAAGAGAAATATGGTAGTCAGAGATGTAGGATATCAATTGATTGCGGGAAATTTATACAATATGGGCACAGACAACATTTTGAGAAGGTGTGTATTAGAACACAAAAGGCCCATACTTTTTGTAGAAGATCATGAAGGTGTAAATAGAGGAAACTATGAAGGAAAAGCTACCACGCAGAAGGTATTGTGTGTAGGATTATGGTGGCCAATAGTCCATAAATATGCCAAGGCATATTTCCAGAAATGTGATGTCTATCAGAGGGTTGGAAAACCGAACAAAAGGGATTAGATGCCTCTAAGACCACAAGTGACTTTGCACGTATTTGAAAAATGGGAAATAGACTTTGTGGGACCTATTAATCCACCAACAAAAAGTTTAGGAGCTAGATATATCATTACTGCAANGCCCAAGAGAGGTGCGCACTTCAGCCCTAGAAAAAGTACTTGCTGAAATTTCCAAACTCACATGTGTGTTGTGTTTCCTCATTGGGGAAATCACCTTTACTTATATTAGAATGGACAAAAAAAAAGGTGTCTATTGTCACAATAGGGCCAACCTCAATAACTCAAAATATAATTAATAATTACCATATTAATTATCTTTTACATTAATCATATTTCACTTTATGGTGGGGCAGACATGTACCCTTTACATTAAAATTAGGGTTACAGGCTAGTATGACTCTTAGACAATATATCAAGGGATCTCATAGACCCACTAGTGATCAACCACTAGGGGCACACCCACCTGTGCTCAGCCAGAGGGACGTCCAATTCAACATATCTCTATCTCATTGTGTCTCACAGGAGAATCATTAGGATACACACTTAGTAGTGCTAAACCACTAAGATCACGTCCACATGTGCTCAGCCATAGGAACGTCCTACTAAAAAAATATCTATCTCACTAAGTCTCATAAGAGAATCATCTAGAGTATCACATCATCTCAACTCTCTACACAGAGAAGAAAAGTAAACCCATCACACGGGATCCTTCACCCCTCACAAGGGTACACATTGTTTCATCTCAAATGATACACCCATCTCATCAGAATATTCCCTTCTTAGGGGAACAAAGTGTTTCATCTCCGTCTCAGAGAAAATGACACACTCATATCATGGGAATCGTCCCTACATAGGCGCACACAATGTTCCATCTCCGTTTCAGAGAGGAAATACACACCCATATCATGGGCACACCCAACTCATGGTATCTCTCTCAGGATGAATCATTCAGTCTATGTCGTGGATGATATCTCATACAGTTGTAATCATCAACACTCCCTCTTAGCTAGGGAGGCATTCTCCACCAAGACAAGTCTCTCATGGAAGTACTCAAACTTCATCTTGGCTATAATAATCAACACTCCCTCTCAGCTAGGGAGGTATTCTCCACCAGGCCAAGTCTCTCACAGAAGTACTTGAACTTTGTCTTTGTTGTAATCATCAAAACTCCCTCTCAACTAGGGAGGTATTCTCCACTAGGACAAGTCTCTCACGAAAGTACTCAAACTTCATCTTGGAAAGAAGTTTGGTGAAGATATCTGCAATCTGCTCATTGGTAGGAATGTACTGTACATGTACTAATTTCCTCTGCACCATGTCTCTGATATAATGATATTTTTTCTCAATGCGTTTCAATCTATCATGACACACAAAGTCCTCAGAGAGCTTCAAACAACTCTGGTTATCACAATGGATGATGGTAGGATCCATCTCATGATCAAATAAATCTGTCAAAAGCTTTTGAAGCCACACTACTTCACAGTCTCCCACACTCAATGCTATATACTATGCTTCTACGATACTCAAGGCCATAGTTATTTGTTTACTACTACACCAGGAAACCATGGCAGACCCCAAGGTAAAACAACAACCGAAGGTGATTTTCCAGTCCACTGCTCTCCCTACCCAATCTGCATCAACATATCCATGCAAACTCAAGTCTACACTAGAGGCATATCTCAGGCCATATCCAATTGTGCCTCATAGGTATCTCAAACATTTTTCTCTACTATCCAATGAGTCTGTCTCGGCTGAATCATGAAATGACTAAGTATATTCACTACATATCATATATCAGGTCTGGTGTTAACCAAATACATCAGTGATCTAATCAGATGTCGGTACAAATGTGGCTCAATTTCTCTTGAATAAATATCATTCATTTTCTTCAAATCCATCACCATCGGTGTAGGCATGTATTTGCACTCTGTCATATAGAAATTCGTCAATATTTCTACTGTATATTTTCCTTGTCTTAGGAAAATATCATCAGTCCTCTGCCATACTTCTAGTCCTAATAAGTAGTGCATCATACCAAGGTCCTTCATATCGAAATCAGAAGCCAATGCATGCTTGAATCCAATAATAAGGCTTCCTGAATAAGTCACCAAAATCAGGCTCTCATCACCAATAATGTGATAATATAGGTTGGATCAAGAACAATTTTGCTGAAGCCCAAACTAATTAAGAATCCATCCATTTTCTCATACCAAGCACAAGGTGCTTGCTTTATTCCCTACAAGGCTTTCTTGAACCTATACATATGATATTTCACGTTGTGTTTATCATGAATCCTTCTGGCTACTCGATGTAAACTTCTTCCTAAATCTCACCATTGAGAGTTCTTGTCTTTACATCCATTTGATGTAGTTTCCAAGTGATGGATGATAGTATAAATGTAAGTGTATCGAGCTATTGTCTCAAATGTCTCATCATAGTCAACTCCCTCTGCTTGTGAGAATCCTATGGATACAAATATCTCTTTGTATTTCTCGATACTTCCATCAACTGCATGCTTTATCTTATAGATCCACTTGGAAGTCACTACATACTTCCCTTCTAGTCTTGAAACAATATCCCATACATCATTCTTCAAGATGGAATGATATAATTCTATCATAGAATCTTGTCATACCTGATCACTTGTCACTTCTCCATGACAAGAAGGATCATAATCAATGATGTGGCTCATGGAAGAAAAGTAGCTCAAAAATATCTTTGGTATCTCACTCTCTCGGGATATTCCTTGAGGGGATGCATGTCCCTCTTCCTCCTATATATTTTCTCAATCCTAGGCAGGCCTTTTATTCCCTACTATAATGTCTATGGGGATATCAACTGGAGAAGTTGGATATGGAGCAACTGGATCAACTAGAATAATGTATGTCTCCCTATGAACTGTTGAAGGGGGAGAAGGTATTGTCTCACTATCAATCTCCATTCAAGATTATTTGGATCTTTGAAAGGCTATTTCTTCTTCAAATATAACATCTCTAATAACCTCAATCTATTTTTGACCAGGGATGTAGATCTGATATTCTTTCGAAGATTCATTGTATCCCACAAATGTACCCTTTCTCCCTGAAGGGTCTATCTTGGATCTCTTTTCTTTGGGTACATGAAAATATACTTGGCACCCAAATATCCTGAAGTGTTCAATCTCAGGCTTCACTCCGGTGAAGGCTTCTTCATAAGTTATGTTCTTGAAAATATAGTGAGGACAAGTGTTATGTACATATACTATTGCCATGCATGCTTCTTCCCACATAGTCATCGATAAACTTTGATCATGTATCATCTCTTTGGTTTCCTCGATGATGGTTCTATTATTCCTCCTTCACAAATGATTTTGAATCCCTCTGATTCAAGTAACTCCCTCTGAAGTCTGATGGGTGAACATATTCCTTTGTTGTTAACGTTCCTGGAGAAAGAAAAAAAATTAAAGGAAACATGACAAGAATATATCCTCGAGGAGAATAATAAGTACATATATAGAATCAAAACAATTTAAGGATTGTTTTCATAGCTAAAATGCCTACTTGTAATGTAGCAAACTTTTATAAATGTAGGTTAGAGGAATGATAATTAAAAAAATCAAACATGGAGTCTTCACTTCCAATGTATTGTTCCTCTAAATTCACCGAGATCCCTCTAGATCCATGATTGCAACAAAGGTTCCTTCCTTCTGCAAGTACCCTTATGACAATGATACAATAATATATACAAGTGCATACCTGAGAGTGATGATATTAATTTTCCAATGGAACCTAGCTTATCTCTGATCTCTGACATCTTCATGAAGAATATAGAAGCGGTGTCACCCTTTTGTCATCTTGATATTTTGAAGTTGGCCCTTCAATGTAAGAGTTTGAGTAGATGAATATATTCCTTGTCTTGACATCATCTTCCTTCCTTTCTTCCTTCTCTACATCCGTATTTTTCTCTAGTAAAAGTTGTTGTATCACACACAATCAGTTTTCCTCTTCAAGGGTGACTTGAAGCCTTGAATTCGAAGAACTAAAGCTGCTTGATCCATCAAGCCTATCTTCCACCAAGGTTTTGTTCATCATATTTTCATATTCTTCACAAATGCTTGCCAACTAGGATAGAAAACCTAACATCTAGGATAGGATAGAAAAAATAGGTTTTGTTGGGCTTATGAATACCAAAAATAATCCTCAAAAGTTATAAGAACACTGGTAAGCTTGAAATACTCTTCAATGAACTGCAGAAACCTTGATCTTGAAATTTCTACAGAAAGTTGTGAAACCCTCGAAACCCTAGGGCCAAAAATCCAAAATGCTCATAAATGAAATCTAAATCTTGTTGGAGGTGCGTTGAGGGAGGTCATACACTCCCATACAATTTTTATCCTCAACGTCCAAATTTAAGGTGTTGAAATACCTTAGAAGGAGAGGGTCCTACGAATTTTCTGGAAACCCTAGGAGGGTGTTATGGTTCTGCAGAAGTGAGAGGATGATTGGTATATTCTTGTGAAATGGGTTCTTCAAGACCTATGCTCTGATACCATGTTTATTTTTCACTAGGCTAGGCTCAAGCATGAATTTTATTCAATTTTTAGCATTTTACTTGAACCATAGATAGAGAGGGCTTGGAAAGTGATGAAGAGGTATACAGTCTCCAGGTTGTGTAGAAGATTGAGGAAATATTGTGCAAAACATATTGAAGGAAAACACGAGGTCTAAAGGCAGGAACAAAAGGCAAAACTCCAATCCATATCACTGTTAGTGTGGAACCTACAACCGCATGTGCGACTAACACACTAAAAAGAAGACCAACGTTTAGACAACCAAATTTTAGTGGAATAAAGACAACAGGAAACACATCCAAGAAAGAAGAAACAACTGGAGGATCCATTTGAGGAAGTAATAGTCAAATATCTACACCGCACCGAGGTAGTAGTTCAACACAGTTCAAAATGGAAGGACATGATCCCATGACCAGGTTACTAGAATTTCAGGGAGAGGCATCAGAGGACCCTAAAAAACACTTATTCATCTGTGAAAAGATCTGGGAAGTAAAGTAGATCACAGATGAGGATACAAAGATCATACAATTAGTTATCATGCTAAGAGACTATGCACTAGAATGACACATGAGTCTAGATGTAAAAAATACACTATGAGTGACAAGGACTATTACAGACGTAAAAAAACTACTGATAAATGAATTTTAGAAGCCCAACTTAGAAGATCAATACATGATTGAAATGATTGAAATCAAGAAAAAACTAGGTGAGTCTGTTTAGGAGATTGACCAGAGGTTTAAGCATCTAAAAGGTAAGTTGAAATATGCCATGGATGACATGCAAAATACACATATATTTTTGAATTCACTGCTACCACACTTGAAATACCCATTAAGACAACATAAGTTCCAAACTCAAGTAGAGGCTCTGCAAGCAACCTTACAACTGGAAGAAAGCCAGTATCAGAGGACAAATCCAACAATAGAAGAGATGAAGAATGATATGAAGAACCTAACATTCCAACTTAACCAGAATAAGGGTAAAGAAAAACAAGAAGTTGCTTGGTTTACCACATGCAGGGCATAAGGACACCATAAGAACGAATGTCCAAATTTTGTGCAGTATATGGAAACATGATTACCAAACAATTTTCCATCATGAGGACTATGGTGCGATATCTATAAAACGCATGGGCATGATCCATATCATTACCCAATGATGAAGAAGTATAAGACAATACCCAAAAGTTCATATTGCAATTTTTGCAAGCCAGTGGGTCATGATGATAAGGATTGTAGGACGATGTAGGTGATGAGAGAAAGAACTTCAGATACATATAGGGTGCAAGAAGAAATTAAGAAAGGACAATCTTCACCTCATTTCAACCAGGTACCACCACCATACAATAATGCACAACATTCATATAAAAATATGCAGTCGCAATACAACAATGCACAACCACAGTATAACCCTGCACAGTATAACTAGGTACCTCCGTACAACACACCGCAAGGAGATCAAGGTGGATACATAGGCATAGGACGAGGTATAAGAGGATTTGGATGAGGAATAGGTCTAGTAGTGTGCCACAACTGCCAACATCCAAGACATTATGCAAGGGAATGTCCACTTCCACTAGCGACATGTATGTACTGTCGTACAACAGACCATGATACAAAAGATTGTCCAACACTCTTGGGAAAGATACAAGAAAAAAGGAATTAGAACAACTAGAATGTATAGTGGATTTTTGTATAAGCTAGGGATTATGGGAGAAACATCAATATAGTCACTCGAGGAGGAGACAAGAAAGGAAATGATGCAATAAAACAAGATCCAATGCAACACCAATGGGTTAAAAAGAATATTGAACCACATAATCTATTTGATGCACAAAAAGAAAATGAAACATTCAAGGAGTCTAGATAGGAGTTTCTCAAGCAAAATTTTGCATCTACATCAACTATGGAACAAACTCAGAACTCACTAATGTACGAGATTCCCTCCTCAGTGGACCATACCAGTGAAGCATAACCTCTATATAAATTAAGTAACATGAAAAATTTTCTACAATCCTTTGTTAATTTATTGAAGGATCCATCATATTCTAAGATCTTACAAAATATGCTAGAAAGATGTAACACAGAGGAAAAAGGAAAGTTAGAACAAAAAACATTCAATCATATCTATACAGGAAGAAGGACAAGTAGAGAATTCAGATTGAATGTTAACATTGGGGATTTTAATATGGGTGATATCATACTCGATCTAGGCTCTAAAGTAAATGTTTTACCTAGGAATACATGACAGTGTATGGGAGAACCCACAATAGGCTATTCACCTGTCTAGTTGAAATTAGCAAATAAACACAGAGTGTTACCAATTGGAAGTCTTAAAGGTGTTCCAGTAGATTTCGATGGAGTGTGCACTATGACATATTTTGAAGTAATAAAGATAGTAGATGGCACAAAACCTTACCCAACATTGCTTGGATTGGATTAAGCATTTGATAACCAGGCCATAATCAACATGAAGACAAGGAAAATTATGTTTGAATCAGGTGAATATATAGTCATTGCACCATTAGATCCTTCATAAGGAGAAAGCTTTGTAGAACCCACTTGTTTAGATTTGGAAGAAATAAGCCAGTTGTATATAACTACCATGCGAGAAGAGAATTGTGTTAACCCAACTACAGATAGGGTACTCAAATGGAGAAGAATTACATCATGTGGTACCAACTTAGACAAAGGTTTGGAGAATTGGCAACAATGATAACATGAAGTTCCCACAAGAAGGTACGCAAGAATAGACTATGCAATAAGATGGGTGAGTATAGAGATAAGAGAACCTCCCGCTTTTCATGGGTTAAATGACTTGGAGTATTTTTTTACAAGATATGAAGAGGAAGTATTAGAAAATCAGAGGCTCTTATCCCTAGATATTACACTCAAGGAAACACCTGCAATATGGTGGGGTGTGCACAAAGAAACAATTCAGGACTGGTATCAATGTAAATGATTATTGTGCATTATATTTGGTGTAGAGAAGGGGAGAAATAAAATGCAGAGGTATGATGGATAAGGAACGCTAGTTGAACACTTAGAGAAGTGAAAGGAACAATGGAGGATGACACCAACAAAGGAAT
The DNA here is from genome assembly GCA_000966675.3 of Picea glauca. NCBI lineage: Eukaryota > Viridiplantae > Streptophyta > Pinopsida > Pinales > Pinaceae > Picea > Picea glauca. Next base: position 16,802 of record JZKD02S1627242.1, on the reverse strand, counting down.
GGCCTCATCACTTTCTCTATACATTGGAAGGAATTCCAGGGAACTGGTATATAGACCGGGAGGTGCACAGAGGTACAACAGAGTGGACAAAATTACAACATAATTTTGTAGTAACCTTATCATCTGAACATGAGAACCCCAAAATGGATTCAACACTGAAGATGATACAGGGAATGATATTTATTGATGAAACATAGGTTGAAATCATGAAAGAATATCAACAACAAAACAGATAGATAGTTAAAGAGTTACTCTCATGCTATCATGTGGAAGATGAAGCACCAGATGAGGATTATCCACACAACATTCAGATTACATAAATCAAAGAAGAAAGAGAGGTGTAAGGTCCATATCTAGATTCAAGATGCACCAATCAAAGTTAATAAATTCAACATTGGGACAAATGACAATCCTAAAATGGCAAGTATTGGAGACTATTGGGATGAGCAAACAAGAGAGAGAACAACATAGTTACTGCACGAATACAATGACCTATTTACAAATTTTTTTACAGAGATGAAAGGAATAGTAGGCGAGCTAGGTGAGATGAATATACCCCTCAGACCTTAGGAAATACCTATCAGGAAGAGACCTTACAAACTGAATCTAGTATATATGTAGAAAGTGAAAGCAGAAATTGAAAGAATGTTGGAAGTTGGTATCATAGAATCAGTAGAGGAATCTGAATGGATAAGTCCTATGGTAGTCCAAGAAAAGAAACAAGGGGGGATAAGGATTTATGGATATCTAAGGAAACTTAATGATGCTTTCTTACATGACCCTTTCCCTACCCATTTTATAGACGATGTCTTAGATAATGTGGGAGGATAGGAGGCATATTCATTTATAGATGGATTCTCGGGTTACCACTAGACCAAAATAGATCCAGAGGATAGGTATAAGAATACTTTTTATATAGAATCGAGATCCTACCAATATACAATCATTCCATTTGGGTTGAATAATGCACCAACCATATTTTCAAGAGTAGTCATAGAATCCTTTAAGGAATCCATACATCAGTTTCTAGAAGTATATCTAGATGACTAGATTGTATATAGTTTGTTAAAATATCATGTAGAAGTGTTAGGACTCATGTTGAAAAGATGTAGACAATGTCATATCTCATTGAACATCAAGAAATGCATTTTTGGGACACGTTTTGGAATATTATTGGGACATATAGTGTGTAAAAAAGGTTTACTAGTGGATCCTTATAAGATTGTAGTCATTGTAAATTTACTACCACCAAAGTCAGTGCACTAGTTGAGAGAAACGCTTGGACATATAGGATATTACATGAAATTCATAGAGGGGTATGTGTATATTACTACACCAATGGAAAAATTGTTAAAGAATGACACCATATTTCAGTGGAATGAGGAATTTCAACAAGGAGTGGACACTTTAAAATAAAAAATGGTCACAACACCTATCTTAGTATTCCCAGAATGTGAAAAGACATTTCATGTGCATGTAGATTTACCAGTCATAGAACTTGGAGAAATTATGGCGCAGCCAAGAGAAGGGGACTTATACCATCCTATAGTCTTTTCAAGTAGAGAATTTTCAAAATCAGAGAAGAATTAAAACACCACAGAAAGAGAAGGCTTAGCCATGGTATATGCACTTCAGAAGTTCAGCCACTATATACTAGGTAAACACTTTAAAATGTTCACAGACCATTCTTCCCTCAAATATCTAGTCAACAAGCTAGTGTTGAGGGGTATGATATGTAGATGGCTATTGTTGTTCCAATAATTTGATTTCGAAGTGATAGTCAAACCAGGGAACCTAAATGTAGGACCTGATCACTTTTCAAGGGTCACTAATGGAGAGGAACCTACTAACTTGGAAGACAACTTCCCTGACACAAAACTATTTTTAGTACTGGTATTTCATGAATACCTCACTGATATTATTGTTACTTAAGTAGAAGGGTTGTACCACAAGAGTTTAGCACTGCGTAGAAGAGAAATATGGTAGTCAGAGATGTAGGATATCAATTGATTGCGGGAAATTTATACAATATGGGCACAGACAACATTTTGAGAAGGTGTGTATTAGAACACAAAAGGCCCATACTTTTTGTAGAAGATCATGAAGGTGTAAATAGAGGAAACTATGAAGGAAAAGCTACCACGCAGAAGGTATTGTGTGTAGGATTATGGTGGCCAATAGTCCATAAATATGCCAAGGCATATTTCCAGAAATGTGATGTCTATCAGAGGGTTGGAAAACCGAACAAAAGGGATTAGATGCCTCTAAGACCACAAGTGACTTTGCACGTATTTGAAAAATGGGAAATAGACTTTGTGGGACCTATTAATCCACCAACAAAAAGTTTAGGAGCTAGATATATCATTACTGCAACTGAATACTTAACAATATGGGAAGAAGCAACACCATTCAAAGACTATAACACAGAGAAAACATCACACTTCTTGTTTTAGTAAGTGACCACTAGATTTGGATGTCCAAGGATTTTGATGAGCGACCAAGTGATGCAAAAGAATCGTTGGAAAGAATGCAGAGTGGGACCTCTCAGCATATGGGAATCTGTGTAGAATATCAATGTTGGCATTTATGACAGATATTTTTAAGTACGCATTAACTCGACACTAGAAAAATATTTTGAGGAAGGCTTGAACGATTGCGATCCAAGTGGGAATTTCCACTCTTGCTCTGGATTGTGACTGCACTAGGAAAGTCGTCAGGATAGGTTTTGATGTAGACAAGTAGTCAGGGGAGACCCTAAGAGCCCTCTGAGATAATAGAGGTTTTGTATGCCCAAAGGAGGCTAGCTGCAAGTTAGTAGGATATTTATGAAATTTAGTTGTTTTACAGTTGTAACCATTTTTACTTTTGAAGGAAGATAACGGAGGAAAATTGACCCAATGCATGGTGTCGACATTGTTTTCAATTCCCTATTATTGTGTTTTCATGAATGAATGAATGAATTTAGTTATGAGTAGATGGAACTATGAATGTTAGGATAAGTTTCAATTGTTTCTCCTCTATTGAGTGGTGCAAGGTGTGCACACAAAACACAAGGAGTGCGTTGACGAAATCTATTTCGATTTCGAAGATCAGAAGAGATAACACAAAACCTTCCCTTTAACAAGAGTGCAGAGTGACTGTTGCAAGGTGTGCATAGTCATTTGCAGGAACTCGAACCTGTGTAAGAATTCGTTGCAAAGTGTGCACAGAGAAAAAGGAGAACGCCAGGAGGGAGAGAAGAATTTCTCCTTGGGAAATACTTTGGATTTGATTTATCGAAATCCATGAAACACAAGGAGTGCACAGGAAGTCGAAGTCCTCACAAGACCAATCTCAGAAGGGATAACACTTTCATAAGTGTGGAAGAGATCCAAGAAATAGACTCGAAGTGAGAATATAGGTTGAAGCCTTTGAGTCCTTAGAAAATATTCTAAGTCTGAAGAAAGTGTAATATCAGGGGGAAAGATATGGATCGTACAACAACGTCCAGACAATGAGGAGCAAGCGCAGAGGGGAAAATATCGTAGTCACTCAGCCTGAGTGCAAAAGAATCATAACCTCCTGATCAAGGTAAAGTACAATAACGATAAGATTTGAAAGTAAATGTAAGGAGTGGGGTTGCAAAATTCCAAATTCATCCTTACCGTCCATCGAGGAGGACACATGGCGAGCGATCAATATTTCGCTGACTTGTAGAGTGGAAAAGCCAAAGGGTAAGGTCATGAGGATTCACGAGGTAAGAACTCGCGAAAGGATCATAGTCGTTGATCGAAGGGAGAGCATGTACCATTGATTCATTTCAAGGGAAGGAGATATTAGGAGTTCTGATATCGGGAGAAGGGAGGTGAGAGGTCCTCCAATTTCATGAAACATGAAGTCCCAATAAGAAAGAAGGAGATTAGGACCATTAGATTGAGGGGATTGTGGATTGTTGATCTAGCGAGCAGAACTCACAAGTTCGTGTTAAAGAGGGAGGAGCGAGTCTACTTCATGAACCAAAAAATCATGAAGCGCTTGGAAGGTTTGGCCCCAGGTCATAGTGAAGGGTCACATTGGTGAAGGAGAATAGAAGGGATCGCATGAGCTATGCTCTTGTCGGGGGAACTCACATGCAGAGACCCAATACACAAAATCATGAAACGCCTTTTGAGTTAGGCGATTAGAAATAGCCATGGTCGCAAGAAGGAAGGGACTTAGCCAGAAAAGAGCTAGTGCACAGTTGGCATGGAAGTTGAATAAGGCTCAAGAGGGAACCCATGGGTATCATACAACCTGCACATTTGGAGTAAGGACCCGTGTAAATGGGTTTGGGGTCTAGGAGATACCCAAATAGTTGATCCAACTCAGTTTCTTGATCGATCCTAGACCGAGAGTTCGTGCAACCCTTAGGAGATAAGGGGGGAATGCATCAAGTGGTATCAGAGCTGAATTGTTTCTTGCAGACAATAGGCAAAGGAGAGGAGACAAAAGAAATCGAATTTGTATTGTGTGTGACATAAAGCCAACACAATTCCACCAAGGAGATGATTGGAACCACCTCTAGCCAATCGAGTTGTAGAAAGGGAGATGCAAAAACTTCGTGAAATATTAGAGGTGATGGAGGCAAGTTAGAGGAGATCACTTGATGTTGGATACATCAGCAATGCAGAGAGAAAAGATGTATAAGTTGAAGAAGTTGTAGGAGAGGATGAAGTTGAAGAATGCTTGCTGAGAGAAGTTCCTAGATTAGGAGGCATAGCCAAGATAAAGGTCCCAATGTATGAAGACAATTTAGATGTTGAAGAGTTGTTGGATTGGATAATATCCATGGACAAAAAATTCAACTATGAAGATGTTGATGTAGAGAGAAAGGTGAAACAGGCTATCACCAGGATAAAAGGGCACACAACACTGTGGTGGGATGAATTGTAGGATGAAAGGAGAATCAAAGGCAAGAATAAGATAAAGAATTGGGATAGAATGGTAGCCAAGATGAAGGCTAATTTCATGCCCAAATATTATCGGATCAATCTGTTCAAGAAGATGCAGAACCTGAGACAGAAGGGGATGACAGTTAAGGATTACACAGAGGAGTTCTACAGACTAAACATTAGAATTGGACAAAGGGAGAGAGATGAAGAAAAAGTTTCCAGATATATAAATGGCATGAGATATGAAATCCAGGATGAACTCAGCATGATGTTAGTAAGGACAAAAAAGGATTCTTATCAGTTTTCACTGAAAGAAGAGAATAAGTTGGCCAGAAAACAAAGCCAGTGAGGAAGAGGTAAAAGCCCAGCCCCAAACAAAATCAAGGGAGTTACCCATGAAAAGGAACATAAGTCAAATGAAAAGACTCAGAAACCATGTGGTCACTTAGAAAGAGGAGGCATTTCTCGAGTAAGACATGGTGGTGGAAGTAGGGTGGTGGAAGAAGTTCTTCTAGAGGAAGAGTAAGAAGAGGAGGAGGAGAAGTAAGATGCTATGCCTATGAAAATTCAGGGCACATGTCTTGGGAATGTCCAGAGAAAAAGAAATAAGGAGGAGGTGAAGCTCACATTTCAGAAGCATGGAGAGGGAATGTTGAAGTAGAACGAACAGTGGATGGAAGATCCAGGATGTTGAGGAAGGTTCTCTTGAAACCAAAGGTAGAAGTTGAAAATCCAGTGTAGAGGAACAATCTCTTTAGAAAAACTTGCAAGACTAAAGACATAGTATGCAAGGTGATAATTGACATTGGGAGCTTTTACAGAGAAATCCCCCTGCAGACAAGTCAATTCTCTCTTGGGCTCTAGAATCCTAAGACCAAGACAGAAAGGGTGTTAACATTGGTCACTGACATCCTTTAAATATAGCTAAAATAATGTATAGAGAAGAGGAAGAAAGGCGTTCCTTTTTAATGATGTTCGTCCTCGCACAGTTCGAGTTGAGCCTTGATCCCCAAGTTCCTCAATAAGTCCTGCAAACCAAACAAAGACAAAACAAGCTTCCTATTCTACTAAGATTAGCTTGAAACCAGATCTATGTAATAGAGACAAGTTCATGTAGAATAAACACAATATTGAAATAAACATGCCAAGCACATATGTATAATAATGAGAACAATAGAGAATACTTACATAGCTTTGATGAAGGTGCAACAACCTCTCCCATCTCTCCTTGTCCAACCCTTTTCTCAAGTAATCCACACACAAACTGATTATGATTCAATGATATCTCCCTTATGAGATCATAAGTTTGATGCCTTCAATGTCTCTCCTTCCTTATGAGATCATAAGTTAGGTGCTTCTCAATTTCTCTATCTCCCCTTTGACCATGAGAAGGCCTCCTTATATAAGCTTGTAGAGACCCAACCATATTAGAGATTATTGGGATAGGTTGCAGATCCTTCTCCATCAGTTGTGGATCCTCCCTAAGATGTAGCCTTGACCTCAGATTCAAATCCAACCAACTCGAGAGATGAGGGGAATTTATCCCTGATTTTCCTCAATAACCCAAAATTTTCTGAAATAGGCCAAGACTCCCCCAAAACAGTGAACAAAGCATTGCAAGGCTCCCCCAAAGAAGGCTAGGGAGTGTTGTCACTCCCTGAAAGTGGGTAGGGGAGCACTGCCCTCCAAAATCCATTTTTGAGTGGTCTATTCCATGGTAAAGGTTTTGTACTCTTAATCTAATGTTTTCTCCTTCTTAAACCAATCTTTGAAGGCGTCATAAGTTTCCCTCTGATGTCATTAAAGAAATGACATAGGAAATATGGCAGTATGATGTTTGTGACACTTGTGGCCAAAATGTGACACTTGCGACACTAGTCATGATGACAATTGGTCATCATTGAAGTGAGTAATTTTGATGTTTAACAATTTTTCCCCCAAAGAGAGAAGTTAGAAGATGAGAAATGATGACTAAAGTACTTTGTAGACTTTTTCAAGCAAGGTTATGGACTTAGAGAACCTGGAAGAAGATACACACAACCATCAAACAAATATTATGACATGTTTCAAACCCAAGGCAGGCATACCTATGCTTGGGTGATAAAGACTTGCAAGGTATGGCCGCCATAAGATACACTGTGGATCCATAATTATATTAAAAAACAATATAGCCAATAAAGATACAATGTGGATTTATACTTCCATGACAGAAATGTTGGTCCTCCTTACATCTCTACTTTGAGCCTTCTAGGTCTCACAATTGGGTTACCGGTATGGTTTTTTTCCACTCCGGTGATCTCAAATGCAAGTGCTTCAGATGTATGCACAACACCCACACATCAACCTCATGTCAACCTTTCTCCTTCTTCATCCATAAGGTATCCTTCCATTTATCCTTCTTTTCCTAGTGAAACCTCTAAAGTGAGTATCCAGGTTGATAAGAAGAAGAATTAATAGAAAGAGAAGAAGAAGAACTAGAAAGGGACCAAGCCTCCAACTACATCAAATGTTGGATCCAAGCAACCAACTACTATTAATATTACTAGGAGTGTTGATGAGGTCAATAATATTAAAATGAAGAATCTGAAACCCAAATTCCCTTGTAGTCTTTGTAAGGGTGACCACTTTCTGAGGTATTTCCCTGGTTTTCGCAAGGTATTAGAAATGTGGTCTTCCACATAATCAATCCCCGCCGGACATGTTGGTGACATCCTATAAACTAGTGATGTTAAGGTTGGTCAGAAGAAGACAATTTTCAAGTTTCCTTGCATTTTATGCAAAGGTGATCATTACTCTCACTTTTGTCCTCATATGGATGAGGCTTCTTCTCTTTAGGAAAAGATTCAAATTCCAACTAGTTATTGTAATATTTCCCTCATCCCTTCATTATTTTATGGAATGGTAAATATGGTTCCATCCCTGGTCAGTCCGGTTGATCAGGTGGTCAATCTAGTTTCATCCTTGGTTGAACCACTAACCAAAGTAGTTGATCCAGTTCCATCATCGATCATCCCCACTTTTCATATGAAAAGTGAAACCCAAGTGAATGATCCAGTCCCATCATTGGTTAGTCCCACCCTTCATCTGAAGAGTGCCAACTTGGTCAATCCCACTCCTCCTCTGATGAGTGCCAACGTGGTTTCTCTGGTCCCTTCATCGGTCAATCCGGTTGAGCATGTTGTCAATCTGGTCGCGTCCTTAGTTGAACCAGTTGACAAAGTGGTTGATCCGATCCCATCTTCGGTCGATTCTTTTCCAGCTGTTGAACCCATTCTCCCCTTTGAGAATGAAACCCAAACGGTCTATTGGATTTCATTATCAATCGATCCTAATCTCCCGCTAGAGAGTAAACCCGATTATGCCCACATTTTTCTCATTGATACATAATCTATCGTGCCGAGGGGCATTCCTCCTCTCGCAAAACCCGCTCCAAGTAATGAGGCCATCCTTTTTGATTGGGGTGTGCTAATTGGACCTCTTATTCCCTATCACATTCCTTTCAATATTAAAGTACAAGTTTGTGGTTGAGACGTTCCTCATGTGTTGATAGATGAAGGTTCATCCGTTAGTATTTTGTCCTCTATTGCTTGGCAAGATTTGGGTTATCCTCGGCTTGTGCCAGTTACCCAGACTTTGTTTTCTTTTAACAGAAGAACGAGTCACCCTATAGCGATTCTTCCTCAATTTCCCGTAATTGTACGAGGGAAAACTGTATTATTTTATGTCATGGTAGTCAAAGACGCCTTGGATTTTGATTTACTCCTTGGGAGAGATTATTTCTATCCCATGAAAGCTATTGTGTCCACTCTCTTTCATGTGATATCTTTCCCTCACAATGGAAGAATGGTGACTATTAATCAACTTTCATTTGTTGTCCCTGACTTGACCATCAACCCAATGACCTCCCTAAATGGTTCTTATATGTAGTCGGTATCACCCCTACCACAAGTCAATTATGTGGCGTTGTTTCCCCGACTTCAACTTCCAATCACTTAGATCTGGTAGTTGACATGGTGATCTCTTCGGTAGGGATATTGGAGCCTAATCTCCTTACCCCTATTACGGACCTCGACATGTGTTCCTTCCGGAGTGTTTTCCTTCTATCCAATGGAGATCTCTTTGAAGCCATGACCGAGTTTTGTCTCTTGACATGGTGTCCTTCGAGAGCATTATCCTCTTGGAAGCCATGATCAAGAAGAAGTCATGAGCATAGTTTCTCTTCTCTGTGGCAAGCTCATTAAAAAATGAAACAGAAGCCACGAGCATGGTTTCTCTTCTCTGTGGCAATCTTGTTAAAAAATGAAACAAAATTTGCGAGTACATTTTTCTTCTCCGTGGCAAGCTCGTTAAAAAGTGAAACATAGGCTATGAGCATAGTTTTTCCTCTATGTAATAAGCTTGTTTAAAAATGGAATGAAACTCTGGGGATTGAACCCACAGTCTTGAACATAGTTCTTTTCTTGTGTCAAGCTCATTAAAAAATGAAACAATCACCTCTGTCTCATCAATTCGAGTCTTTCACTAAATCTCATAGATGTCAAGTTGAGTCTTTCATTAGGTCTCATATTTGAACCTTATTGTCATCCACCTGTATCCTTTTTCTCCATCTCGTACAAAAATTGGTGACAACCTCAATGTCAGTGAATGAATTGAATCTTGGGGAGAATGTCTCCAGCCCTTGATCATCATTCTGGAGTTATTCTACTATATTTTCAAGATGGGGATAGAGTACCAACCATCCATGGGTATCCCAACATTTGTAATTTACATTGGGAATTTACAAGAATACTTTAATTTTGTTTCAATCTTGTGTAAAAATGAAACCAATAATGAGCATGGTCTTAGTTCCTTCTCACGCTTGAAAAAACATGAGAATGCAACCGAGTAAACCTTTATCTCTTTTTCAAACTCGCATAGACACACAAAAAAGGAACCCCCTGGAGTTGTCTTTAAGCTCTTTTCAGACTCTCTAAACATTAAAAGATTGTCGAGTGATATTGCTTCCTTTCACACTTGTCAAAAGGTTTGAAAGAGTGTCTTTCGAGTGGTATTTTATCTCTTTTTTGACTTCACGAGACTAAAATTATGAAAAAGGACAACACTGGAGTAATCTTTATGTCATTTCTAGACTCTCTAAACATGAAAAAACACTGATTTTACCTTCTCTCGACTCGTTAAAAAAATCATACATTGAATGGGCCCTTATGGGATCGAACCCTTACTTCTTCCAGTTCATTAAACAAAGGAAGATGGACTTACCAAAGGTGAATTATATGAAGCATTTGTTACCCTCCTCCATCTCGTTAAATCAAAAAGAGGTACTCGTCTATTTGGATGGGGGAAAAATTGAAAGAGGCAAGCCAAGATTTTTTTTGAAAACATTACAAGTAACTCTTACAATCGCCCTTGAACATGACACTTTGTCTTTGCACACACTTTAATCTGCTGAAACTCTACACTGAACCAATCCTCTGAGTTTTCTTACTCCTTTGGGTCACCCGATGAAAGTCACAGTATCCACTGCATTATCGTGTTTTGGTCCATGTCATGTTTCTACTGTCATGCCTCAATGTTCAAGGGAAGTTTCTTCCTCGAGAGTCAACCATCACAAATTTCCTATTTCAATACCTTTGTCAGTCCATGTTCATTTGATCCACCAATTTGCATCTCT
>JZKD02S1627241.1:41881-69239 GCA_000966675.3 Picea glauca | reverse complement strand
CAATTGCATGTTAGATACAGGTGTTGGTGCCAACATGATGTCACTCAAAGTCATGCGACAAGTGGGTTTGAAGGTCACATGACCTTATAGAAATGTATGTGGTTTTGAATCTAAAGCCATACCCACACACAGGGTGGTTTAAAATGTTGAAGTTCGCCTAAAGGAGTACCCATAGAAGATGGTCCACGTTGACATCGTGGTAGTTGATGTCCCAGATGTGTGGGGAATGTTGTTATCTAGGAATTTTGCTACAATGTTAGGTGGCACCCTTGATATGGACCTCACATTCTTGCGATTGCCTTTAAAAAATGGAACAATAGGCCGTCTCCTCAATGTGCCAATAATTGGGGACCATGTGCAGGATATTACCTACCCCGTCAATAATAACAAAGCACAAAATGAGATGATACAAACTCTTCAAAAGTATTCTCCAGAAGATATGCCCTTTGCAACAAAGGAGGAATTTGATTAGATCGAATGGCCCAAGAAAGAAGAATACCAACAACTCCTGGATGAATTCAAAAACAAAGAAATTAGAATAGTGAAGATACTAAAGAAACATGAAGATGATGTACAAATCTACCCATCTCAACGGGAACTTTTTTCAGTAGAAGCCCACCACCCTCCCTTAGTACAATACACTAGGGTTGTCCAAGGAACGACCAAATACAAAGTCAGAAAGTACAAGGAGGGAGACATGGTATGGATGTAGGATACCTAGAAAGGAGAGACAACTAATGTAAAACGAAGCACTCAATCATGACTCAGACCCTTCAAAGTTGGAATGGAATCAGTTAACGACTTGTATTATCTATCCACTCTAGAGGGAAGAAGGTGCCCATTACCTATTAGCGGGCACCTCCTGAAACCCCACCAAGGTGGGGGGACCTGATTTCACAGGTAAGTGCACGTAAGTAGGAATTTTTCGTGTATTATACCATTTGCATTTCATGTTAATTTGCTTTCACATTTGCATTGTTGATTGTTTTCTTTCAGTTTATATATATATCTATGTATGTTGGGGTGGCATTACCACCCCATTTTTGTTATTGATGCCCCTATCGATATTGATCAGGTCTGCAAGTTATGCTAGAGATACTGAGGTTCTCATGTGCTCTACGGTGACCACATGTCCCCGAGTTGGAGCCAAATGTTATCCCCAATTTTTAGGGATAACTAGGAGATCATGTCTCGAGGGCCACAGGTCCTAGACATGGAGTACTGAGAGCAGGATTGACCTGAGCATGGCCCTGGAGAGCCCATATTTTTCTTCTTCCATTAGCTTTGTCCTTTCAGCATCAACAACATCCATCACCATTGGCTTGGTCTTATATCAGAAGAGGTTATTGCTCCATGAGGTAATTGGTCCAAGTATCATGGTATGTGTCACTTTTGATCATTGAAACCTTTAAATATATGCATCTGATTCATTTTATCTCTAACAACTGCTTGGATCTTACATTATCCCACTTGACCATGCTTGGGGAGATTGACAGGGTGCCCTAGCAATTCTGTGCCCATAGGTCTTGGTTTGCCACTAGGGGGATTTATGAAAATCCATCGTTCGATCCCATCATAGCACCACTGTTTCATCTTATCTCCCGCTCATTTGTCCCATTCCCCTTGTCCAGGGCATTGGGTTGAAATGTTTGTAAGATTGCACCTTATGTTGAGGGAAGAAGGGGCTAAAGGCCCAGAAGGTAAAAGAAGCTGGTAAAAGATAAAATCCTAAAATAAAACCTCGATATGCTTCACCCAGGGATCCCCAAGAAAGCAATAAAAGGCCTCTCAGCAAGAAACAAGAGGGACCTGTAAAATAATAAAGAAAACCTAGTCAAGAGGATAGGGGGTCTTATCACGAGCCAACCTATTAGGTTCATGGGTGCCTAACAGTATGACATTGCCACCATCTGGTTACCATGCCAAGGAAATGACCTTTGGTTGCATGGCCAAGGGAAAGGGGATCTCATCACGAGCCAGCCTTCTCATCTCTGTGAAAGTACTTATGGTACCACACTGTCAGCTCTGGTCACCATGCCAAGGCAGTGTGCTCTGGTTATCCCTTGAATAAAAAGAAAAAGAAGAAGTATAATGAAAGAAAATAATAAAGGCAAGAACGAGCCTAGAAAAAATGCATCCATGACAGGTACATCTCGCCTTCTACAAAGGCACCCATAAATAACATTATGCATCCTTGGATCTCACTTCACCCACATGTCTAGACATCCCCTAGCCACATGACCTCACTTACATGGCTTGGATAAAATCCTCCTGGAAACTTTCCTTTTCTTGTGGATAATAGCCCAATAGGATGGCATGTCTTTTTCTCCAATCTTGTATTGTAGGTTTTTGTAATTTCTTTGAGCTATTGACTGATATATCAAGGTTTTTATGCATATGTTTAATAATATTAATGATGAAATTTGATTGGCATTGCTATGATCCCTGTGAATACTGAGCCCATGGAGGGCGTAGCTTTTGATGTGCAGGACCATGCTCAAAGGGCAGGTACCATTTGGATCGGTACACATGGGGAGATGATCAGTTCGTACCTCCATGGGGCTGAAGAGCCCATCAAATGGATGTTGAGACCCCATCAGGCGGAAGAGATAGGATGGTGGTTGATTAGGGTTTTGCACCTGAGAAGAAGAGGACGTTTCATCAAAGGCACTTTGGCAGAGCCTGGCCTAGGGGGATTGACCCACTTCTAGTGAAACGTTTTCCCTGGATGGCCCAGGACGTCACCTATGAACTCATGACGTCACCTTGAGCGTGCGACAACTTGACAGGGTAGTTGGCACGTGTGGCATGATGGAGAGTCCCAAAGAGGGCCAACATTTTTCTCTTTATTGTTGCATTTGCCCTAAAATGGGCTAAGGTCTCGCTTTGAAGGGGTGACGTCTCACCTTTTGCTCAATTAGGGTTTTAAAAGGAACATTTAATGTAAGAACAATGTGATTTTGGTATTATGGCCTTGTCGGCCTTTTTATGATCTAAAAAAGTAAATTAGGTCATTGATACACTATAGATTGAGGAGTTTTAGCCTCATTTTATCATGATTCATCACTCAGTCATTACTGAGGTCTGATTTTAGCGCCCTATTGGGGTTTTTTTGGTTGATTTAAGAGAGGTGCACTTGTTGAAGGAAGAATTTTTTGGCATTTATGGTGTTTCTCTATAAGGAAGGTGTTACAACTAGGGTTTGCATGATTGTTTCTTCATGAATTGTAAGTGTTTTATCTGCAAAACTTCTTGTTGAATGGTTGTAGCCTAAATTTCTTACATGTTACTTATAAATTTGCTGAATCAAAACCCTAGGTGACAAGCACATTTAATTGGTCCTTGTCTCATGTCCCCTGATAGAGAGATTTTCGGCCATTGAAAAAGGAAGAGAGAGCCTAGACATAGCTACACTTTCATTTCTTTTTCTCCTTGATCTAGTCACACTATCTGAAAGCCAAAGAGGGTGAGACGTCCTTTGCCTAGTTCTTCTACACCAGGGTCGTACCATTCTAGGGCTTGCTGAAAAGGCCTTGCTGTAGCAACACCTTGCCTCTTAAAACCCTCATGCCTTGGTTGTCTTTGCTTTATCTTCAGCTAGTCATTTTTCCAATTTGATCTAAAGGAGGAGAGAGCACGAGGCCTTGCTTTAGCAACACCGGAGTGAGCCTCTCTCCCCTAGGGTTTTGTCTCTGAATCCCTTCCATTGCAGCACTTTAGAACCCTTCCCTCTAGTCTTTAGTCATCCTCCTTCAACTCTTGTGTCCTTCTGGTTGACTCCATTAAACCCTAAGGCACTGATCTAAGCCTCCAGCATTGAAGTGATTTGATCCAAAAAAAAATTCTCAAAGTTCTTTCAAAACTGAAATCCTAAGTACACTAACCCTAACCTGATAACCCTAGAATGTTGATGTCACACTTGGTTATTTCATCTTGATGCAACAAAGTTTCATTTTATAAGCAATTGAATGGTAGTCAAAGGCATTTATTAGATGGTGTATTGATTTGTTACATTGAATGCCATGTCATTTTAGTATTTATTGGGGAACTGATATTATTTGCATTTCTATATTGATAAACATTGACTTCGTCAATATTTATTGCCATAATTTCTTATTTAAATATTATATAGTCATTAATATACATGAAGTGCTAACCAAGACCTGCATATATCAGTTTGTTGTTGTTTTGTTCTCGGGCAGAAACTCTACTTGGTTATTGTTCATATTTATTGGCTGTTTAGCTTGGACTATCTTTTGGTGGTAACTTGTGAAGGGGGAAAACTTGTCTGTGACCTGTACTATTCTTTTACCTCTTCAAAACTCCAGGTTACCGGGGACATCTCCCCTGGGCCTAACCTCCCTAAAGAGAAAGAACCTCCCCATCATGGTGACATTGGGTGGGATAGGTTCCTGTTACGCTAGTTTGACCTACAAACTTCAAGCTTTTTTCCTCCCTACAAACTGTGCGATAACAATCCTTGACCATGAAGGCTTTGTTCCGAGGTCAAGATGTATGGGAGATAGTTGAAAATGGTTATGTTGAACCGACAGATCATGTAGCAGATAACGCCCTCACACAAATTGAGAAATATGTCTTGAAAGAACAAAGAAAGAAGGATGGAAAGGCGTTGTTATATATACATCAAGCCATGCATGAGAGCATACTTCCAAGAGTTGCATCAATAAAACAAGCCAAGGAAGGATGGGATATATTACAAACCGCTTATCAAGGTATGGATAAAGTAAAAACTGCAAAACTTTAGATTCTTAGAAGAGATTTTGAAAATATGTCAATGAAAGATTCAGACAAGGTAGATTCTTTCTACACACACGTCATTGGACTGATAAATCAAATTAAGTCTCACAGTGAAGTCATAGATGATAGAAAATTTATTGAGAAAGTGCTTAGAAGTCTTCCTCCTAAATTTGATACTCTAGTTGTAACTCTAGAAGAAGGAAAAGATCTGAGTCGATTCAGTCTAGATGAACTGCAAGCTTCCCTCGTCAATCATGAACATAGATTGAATAGGTCAAATATGTCATTAGAAAATGCTTTTTCCACACAGTCATCTATAGGTCGTGGAAGAGGGAGGGGGAGAGCTAAGTCCAGAGGCAGAGGAAGAAGTTCTGACAGAAGTGGATGCAGTAGGAATCCTGGAAATACTGGTGGAAGAGGTCAAAATTCATGTACCGGCCAATCAACTTGTCAAAAAACTGACAAATCAAAGATTCAATGCCCTTACTGTAAAAAGTATGGACATTACGCATATGAGTGCAAAAAGAGACAATATTATCATAACAAGCAAAGTCAAAATCAACCACACAACAAAAATAAGCAAAATCGACCTATGTTTATGGCGCACGTTGTAGTTGTGCCTAGCGCAGAAGAAATGCCTAATATAGTGTCACCAGTTAAATGTAATGTTGCTCAAGCAAGTCCATGTGACATATGGTATTTAGATTCAGGCTGCAGTAACCACATGAAAGGAAACATAGAATTGTTTTCTAGTTTGGATGAGTCAGTCTAGACCAAGGTTACACTTGGAACAAATATCCAAGTCATTGTCTTAGGCAAAGGCAATATAAATATTTTAACCAGACAAGGAGAAGAGAGAGTTATGTTTGATTTATATTATGTTTTTGGTCTGAAGCATAATCTGATGAGTACAGGACAACTGTTACAAAAAGGATACAAAATCTATATGGAAGATAATCACTGTGTGATTATGGATAAAATCCCAAGMAATTTACTTATTCAAAAATCCAGATGACAAGTAACATAATGTTCTCATTGACATTAAAGCCAGTCAAGAAKAAGAACACAACGCAAACTATTGAMAAAATAAAAAGTGCACAATTAGACACTGCATTTACCGCAGAAAGCACACGCAGTACTAATGAAGAAAATAGTGTGCGCAGTATCAAGAAAGGAGAAAATGGTGCATAAATGAAGGMAACATTCCAATATGAAACACATGATGACTCYTGGCTATGGCATTTCAGATTTGGACATTTGAACTTTGRAGGCTGAAACTATTACACGCAAATGATATGGTMAAAGGCTTACCATTGATTGAAAAACTAGAAAGGATATGTGAAGGTTGCATATTTGGCAAGAAGCACAAAGAATCATTTCCAGTTGGCAAGTCTTATAGAGGAAAATGTYCACTGGAAATAATACATTCTAATATTTGTGGACCAATGCAAACTTCGTCTATAGGAGACAATATTTATTTTCTAACATTCATTGATGATTTCTCAAGAAAGACATGGATTTATTTTCTAAAACATAAATCTGACGCATTGGGTTGTTTTCAGTAGTTTAAATCACTTGTGGAGAAACAAAGTGGTTATTACATCAGGTGTCTAAGAACAAACAGAGGAGGAGAATACATGTCAAGATAATTTCATAACTTTTGTAAAGATCATGGCATCTACAAGCAATTTACTGCGCGATACACACCACAACAAAATGGTGTCGCAGAAAGAAAGAATAGAACCATCATGGAAATAACGCGCAGTATGTTAACAACCAAACATTTGTCAAATGAGTATTGGGCTGAGGCAGTAGCAACTGCAGTATACATCTTGAATAGATTTTCTACAAAGAGTGCGAAGAATAGAATTCCTCAAGGAGCATGGACAGGATCAAAGCATAATGTGGCACATTTAAGATTTTTTGGTTGCGTCGCATACGCACATGTTCCAGATGAACTGAGAAGGAAGCTGGAAAACAAAGGACATAAATGTATATTTGTTGGGTATTCTGAAGAAACAAAAATATATAAGCTGTATGACCCAGTCGCAAGAAAAGTCATAATCAACCGCGATATTCAGTTCGTAGAGAATAAAGCATGGGATGGAACCATAGAAAAGACAGTAAAGATAATTGACACAATGGAACATAATGACGCAGAGGATTAAGTGTTTCAAACACCATACACAGGACAGTGCGCAACTCCGTCCACACCTAAAGCACAACAAACACCAACAAGCAGTCCGAATACTTCTACTTCTCCAGATCCAACATTAGCAAGTTTGTTACCAAGAAAGACAAGAAGTTTGTGCGACATTTATAATGAAGACACAACAAATTCATTTTTAGTCTTTGCTTTGTTTTCACAAATAGATGATCCATTAACTTTTGAAGAAGTTGTCAAAGAGGAAGTATGGGCACAAGCCATGGATGAAGAAATCAGGGGCATAGAGAATAATCAAACATGGAAATTGGTAGATGTACCTAATGAGAAGGATGTCATAGGTATCAAGTGGATTTATAAAAGCAAGCAAGATGAAGAAGGAAAAGTACAGAAGTACAAGGCAAGATTAGTTGCGAGAGGCCTTACACAACAACCTGGAATTGATTACAATGAAACATTTACACCAGTTGCACACATGGACAGAGTGAGAACCGTGTTAGCAATTGCCGCGCAATACAAATGGCCAGTTTATCACATGAATGTAAATTCAACATTCTTAAATGGAAACTTAGAAGAAGAAATATATGTGGAACAAACACAAGGTTATGAGGTTCCAAGACAAGAAAACAAAGTATATAGATTAAAGAAAGAACTATATGGATTAAAGCAAGCTCCGAGAGCTTGGTACAACCACATAGATTCCTATCTCACACATAATGGATTTCAGATAAGTGAAAATGAGCCAACACTGTACATCAAATTAAATCAGCAAGGTAATGTGTTAATTGTTTGCTTATATGTGGATGATTTGATATTCACAGGTAATTTTGGCATAGAAGAGTTCAAGTCAGCCATGAAGGATGAATTTGAAATGACTGATTTGGGACTTATGAGATATTTTCTGGTAATAGAAGTGCACCAATCCAAAACTGGTATATTTATCTCACAATCCAAGTATGCACATGAAATATTAAAGATATTCAACATGGTAACTCAAAAGCAACACCAACACCTGTCATAACAAGATTAAAGCTAAGTAATGAAGATAGATGGTCTAAATTGGATCCCACACTGTTTAAAAGACTAGTAGGTAGTCTTATGTATCTAACAACGACAAGACCTGATATTATGTATAGAGTGAGTCTAATCTCAAGGTTCATAGAAACTCCAAAAGAATCACATTGGAAAGCAGGAAAGATAATCCTGAGATATGTGAATGGAACAAAAGATTTGGCATAAAGTACTCCACTTCAAAAAATTTCAAACTCATTGGATACACTGACAGTGATTGTGGAGGCAGTATTGATGACATGAAAAGTACCTCTGGGTACACATTTCATTTTGGAGCAGGTATTGTATCATGGGCATCAAGGAAGCAACACATAGTGACACTTTCTTCAGTAGAAACATAGTATGTCGCAGTCACAAGTGCATCTTGTCAAGCAGTGTGGATGAGAAGAATTTTAAAAAATTTGTTGCAGGAACAACAAGACCCAACTACAATTTTCTCTGACAACAATTCAACTATCTTGTTATCAAAGAATCATTTGTTTCACAAGAAAACCAAGCACATGGATACAAGGTATCATTTCATCAGAAAATTGGTGAATAACAAAGAGATTTGCTTAGAATTTTGCACGTCAAAAGAACAAATTGGAAACATTTTTACAAAGGCTTTAGCAAGAGATGGATTTCAACATCTGCACAGTAATGTGGGAGTCCGCATAGTAACAGATGAGTGACAGTAAAATGAAAACTCAAATTTTTGATGTTATTTTCTTTTGTAACTCCACCAACTTATAATTAAGGGGGAATGCTGGAAATTGTAATTACAAGTTGGTGAGATCTTCACGTCGCCACCTATTTGTTTGTGAGTCGAAATCTGTCAGTAGTCAAAATGTCAATCAGACACTCTGACAAGTCTGCAAGTGCAAAGTCGCATACTTACTCAAAAGTCAGTCAGCAAGTAGGATAACTATAAATGAAGCCGAATTTGATCTTCTCGAATTAAATTAAGTGGTTGAAGAGTCAATCGTATTTATGGTTGAGTTGAATGTTGAGTCAGTCTTAACTTTTGAAGGAAGTTTATATAAGTCCGAGTTTCTTAGTTAGAATATAATGGATGGATAGATAGAGACATAGAGAAAAGGAGAGAGGGATGCAGAGAAACAGTTCAAGAACCAGCAACAACGGAAGAGTTGATAGAAGAAATATCAGAGCTGAAGCTCATTTTGTCACTGTATTTTGTAATCTGAGCGCACTACTTCGAAATTCATTAATATCAAGTATTTTGTGTTTCTCACAAGTTTCTGTGTTATTTCTCTATTATATTCTGCATTCGTAAATCATTCTATTTAGTGTGTATTCACAACGCGCAACAATCTCGCAATCTGTGCACTACGTAGTGATCTTGAGAACTCTATCGCGTAGCTTGTTTAGTGTGCAGTATTTTAAACTGCGTTAAGCAGAGTAGAGTGAGCGCATCCCCTTTACCCTTCAAAAAGTCCATTTCGTAAGAGTCCAATACGGAATTACAAGAGACATGGTTCGTATGACTCTGTGAATATTACAAGACACGTTGTTCTTATTATTGTATGCATAAGACATGCTTGCGATTTATAAAAGTCTAAACGATAATGATTTAGAACCAAATGCCATATTTCCACGTGTTGAAAAGCTCTCCAATGAGCAGCTCATCGATCTTCACACAGTATTCATGTTATGATGCATGTGA
Source organism: Picea glauca (assembly GCA_000966675.3). Classification (NCBI taxonomy): domain Eukaryota; kingdom Viridiplantae; phylum Streptophyta; class Pinopsida; order Pinales; family Pinaceae; genus Picea; species Picea glauca. The sequence continues at coordinate 59,583 of JZKD02S1627241.1, read as the reverse complement.
CAAGATTATGTATTATTTCACGCGTTAGCACGTGTTCAAAGCCACCTGATTGGCGATTTCTCCTCATGAATTTGCTACATTATTATTCGCTAGTTTCGAAAGAAGCAGAAATCGGGAACGGCGAGCATGGGCTGACCCAAACCGTGTTATTCGGAAATATATCCACTTTACATGTTCACACACCGCGTCATTCGGAAATATATCCAGTTTCCATGTTCACACTGTTCATTTTCCTATAGGGAAATCTCTATTTACCTTTCATCGCCACTTCCCGCCTTTATAACTGGGGGCCTGCCTGCCTGCCCGCTCTATTCAATACCCCCAATTACTTAAATTTCTCTTCTGATCATAGATAATGCATCTCCCTTTCTGGATATATTAATAATTACCTGCTTAGATGACTGCTGCTCTTTCACGGCTTTAAAAATTACAGCTTTTAAGAAGCCAGGTAAATAAATCTGTTCTATTCATATTGTCCTGTGGCTGCAGCCGCCATTTGCGAGTAGCCTCAGCCTGCGAATGCCCTATTGCCTGAAACGCTCGTAGCTGAGAAATTAGTTGGCAATGTTTAATGGGAAACAGATTACATGACTCGGGAAGTTCCATGATCATTGTAAGTTCAATATAGCTCTACGTTGTGGTTATATGGGCGAGACAGGAAAGTGGGCGAATAGAACGCGGCAAAGTAGTTTTGAGGCGGATTGAGAATACTACGAGTATGCAAGTGACTTTCTCAAAGTGGCGGAATGGACAGCTGAAAAAGGTGCAAGAATTGGGGATTCTGTGCAATGCAGAAGTGAGAGTCATGGTCTTTCCACCAGAGGCAACCGTTACGAATACGCCACTTCGAGGTCAGTACTAGTTTCTCATCCATCGAATTAACTGCACTGCTTAAGGCATGTCCATTATTCTCGATTCTTTTCTTGCGTTTGGAAATATGAAAACATACACCAGGGTCTGACATACCTGTTAAGCACGGCAACGAAGATATTTAGGGTTTAGAACATATCTAGTTGCAGTCTAAGCTATTTTTTTCTGCTGGAGATTTTTGTTTGTTCCTTTTGAAACTTTGCCTATGCCTGGACACACGAAATTCATCACTGTTCATGATATGAGATAAAACGAGTTGGGGTGCTTTCTACCATTAGTGATAAAATTTTAGGTTTAAATGTTTTTAATCTATTTTGAATCGTTTTAACTTATGACTATGGACAGAAAACTATGAACATCGGTATGGAGTACAATTGTCTATCCATAAATTTTATGGGTAATTAAAAAAAAGTCCTCTAATCACCCCGGTAACCTACCTATTAGTTATTAGAACGTGCCCAAAAATCACTAACTTCCAAACTCCAAAAAGGCTGATAGCATAGCGCATTATGTAGGTAGGCAGTATTGTTAATGCCTTAAGTTGGGGCTCTCATCCATTTTTCTTGCTGACCAGAGCGCAGCCCACCCTCTCCCTCTCTGGCTTGCCTGCCTATCTTCCGACTTAAGCCAGTGGGCTAAAATAGTAATGTTTCCCAAGACTTACTACACCTAAACGTGAAAAATAAGTGATTTTAATAGCCTCTAAATCTACAAAGTCAGGCAAGCCACATTATAGGCTCGTGGGACTTCGGTAGGAATCCAACAGCTTCAGGTCGATCCGGTCCAGTTCCTCTCATTATTTCTCTGGGTTTGAACCTCTAAAACTGATCTACCCAATTCTTACATATATTTGCTTAATATTTAGTTTTTTTAATCGTTTTCTTCTTATACATTGATTGGATTTTAATTTAATATATATAAAATAAAAATAGAATTTATTGAGTTATTTATTTATTTATATATATAGAGGAGTGGCAAGAAAATGAAAAGTTGAATCTTAAAAATTAGATTTTGGATTTAGGTATTAGGTAAGAAAATTGTAAAAATGATGATTTAAATTTCAAGGATATATTATATTGCTCATTCAAATGTTTAGATTATTGTATGAGAAAATAAAAAATTGAAACTTAAATATTAGATTGAGTTACCAAGTAAAAAAAATGTGAAAAAGATTGTTTTAATTTCAAAGGTGTATTATATTGTTCATTCAAATGTTTAGATTATCATATAAGAAAAGATGAAGCAAAATTTCAATATTAATATTATTTATAGAGTTTTTTTTAATGATTTTTTTTTTGAAATGGTTTGATTAATTTTGAAAAATCAAAATCAGTTTTAATTTTTTTTGGATAATATTATTTGAAATTGTAAATGTGATAAAGACTATTTTTAAGTAATGTTAAATTCAAATTTTGTTAATAATTATTATGACATGAATCTAAGTTTAAAGGACATAACATATCAGTCCAAAGATTTGAACCTCGGTAGGAAAGGTAACAATAATTACTCTCAAACACCCAAGCTACAACCAATGTTATTAAATTGTATATTGTTTTCTTTGATCTTTATTAATTATTCAAATATAAACTTTTTCATTTATAACATTTTATTTTTATCAATTTTTTTAACATAAGAATTATTCATTTATCATGTTTAAAGGAAAATAGAAATATTAGAGCATCATGAATATTGTTTAATGAATAAATATAAACTTTAAATTTTAGAGCTAATCCATATATAGATAGATTAGGAAAAATAATATACCAATAGTCATCCAACTTCATACACTTCACTTCTGTATGCCAAAATCAATAGCAAAAAGATTATACAATGTCATTTATAGTACACTATACCATCAAGCAAAATATGAGGTACCATTAACAAAAACTAATATCCAAGAGCTTGCTGAATTCCATCTGCAATCGACATGACCAGATAGAGCAGAAAACATGATCATAGCAGGAACTTCATGGCCCTTGAATTCATACCAACCAAAGGCACCAACCGGGAGAGAGAGCACTCCTTTTGACAAAGCGTCCACATGAGAGTTTAGTTCCCTGAATGTGTGTGACCAAAAACCATTTTAAGTATGAAATTAGTTGGAGTATCTGAGAAAGAAATGGTTGTAGATGCACGTTGATGACCGAATCGAGTCACCTAAGACCTATAATTTGCTCATCCCTTTCATTGAATCCGCTTCGAATAAATTCCAAAGAGAAATAAATTCAACATGGTTGTTAGACCTACGACTGAGTATCTGATATGCATATAATGATTCCCAATTAAAAATAGAACCACACCCACACCATAGAAAAGGGATGTCCTTGGCTAGCGCCATCAAAGAAGCGTCACAGTATTTCATAAGTTAGCTCTGGCATTGCTAACAAGCACTGATTTTTTTTCCTTATGTGCATCGAGAATTCCTTGGCTAGTCTCAGAACCAGGTTGGAAGCGACTTCGACTTCAGGCAGGATGTCTGGTCTTTTCAATAAACTCAAGTTGTGATCCCACCATAATATCTTAACCAATAAACATAGAAGACCTTCATACTACTTAACTGTAGCATGAGATAACCAATCTTTAAAGCAATCCCTGAAACTGGTTTTGTTCCATGACGTCTTAGCCTGAAGATCCGACCGAACCAGCCACGACACCTGAGTTGCATAGGGACAGGAAATAAAGATGTGAGAAATAAATTCTTCATCGGATTTACATAGAGTACTTTGACTTGGGTCGATCCAACCCCTCTTGAAGCCAACATCCCAAGTGAGCAGTTTGTTATTTAGTGTCATCTAGGAGGTGCTTTTGCATTTGAGGGAAGGGAAAGAGGACATCATCAACAAACAGAAGATGGGAGATAGACACATGTGAAGAGATTTTTATTCCAAAGAATGTTATTTTACTTCTCTCCTCTGCTAACAACTTACTGAGGGATTAGACCACCATCAAGAACTAGAATAGGGACAATGAACATCCCTTTCTTAACCTGTAAGAGGCTTTGAAGAAGTTGGGAGGAGAGCCATTGATAAGAACCACAAACGAGGTCAATTGGATACAACCCATCATCTAGTTGATAGCCGAGAGTTCCATACCCAATTGAATTAAGACAAGACAAAGAAATATCCAACTAAACCAGTCGTACACCTTGGAGAGGTCTAGTTTAAGGATGACTTCTCTTTGATTAGACGATTTGATGAAATGAAGAGACTCCTGAGCAATTGCGACAATGTCGTGGATTTGTCAATTACTCAGAAAATCAAACTTTTCATCTGAGATGACTTCACTGAGCATAGAATTAATACAATTGGCTATGATCTTGGTTACAAACTTGTATGTTACATTGTAGCAAGAGATGGGTCTAAAATTGTTGAAGGACTTACCTAACTAGGTCTTGGGGATGAGAGCAAGGAACACTGAGTTGAAAGATCCAATCATTTTTCCAAAGCTTTGTGACTCTCTAACCACCTTCAACAAATCCTAGTTGATTTAATTGTAGAAACTGATGTAAAATTCCATGGACAGTCCGTCCAGACCAGTTCTCTTTCCTTTTTGCATAGAGAAGAGGGCATCATACAACTCAACTTCAATCACCTCTTCGGAAAGAGAACGATTCATATCTTCCATAAAGACTGGTTTGAATTTAGAAATAACCTCCATAATCTCCTGGATCAGACAGCCTGACGATTCTTTGAATAGCGAAGAGAAATAGTTGATTCCTTCCACCGCCTTATCCTTGAAAGAATGAGCCACAGTCGCATTCGATATTCCAATCTCCGAATTGGAACTGACATTTTTGTAGAAATTTAGGTAATGGTGAAAAATGTTTCAGTTGTTATCACCATTTTATTCCAGATGGCTCTACTCTTCAGACGCCATGTCTGCTCCTCCATTTCTAATAAAGAGTGGAGGGTTTCTTCAACTGAGTGCAGTCGGCTAAGCTGCTCCTCCATGAGGGGTGTGGCAACCAATTCCATGTACCGACCAACGATTTTTCTTTTTGTTTCCTCCAACACAATTGTGGACCTCTTAACAAACTAAAACGACCATTTTTTTAAACCTCTTTTACACGGCAAATACTATCAAMAWWTTTTCTCATGTATGTCGAGGRCTCTGAGGAAGAGAGGTGGACCCAAGCTCTTGACACCAACAGTGGGAACTCTACCCCTTCCAGCCACGTAGGATTGAATTTTARYAAAGATGGGGGCTTCGCTTCGCCTCGCCGAGATCCACATTTAATATGATTGGTGCGTGGTCCGATAGATCGCCTTAGGAGACAAAGGATTTCATTATTAGGCCAGAAGACATCCAGTCCTCTAAAATTAAATATCCATCCAACCTTTTTCATATGGTGTTTCGTTTAAGATAAAATTCCTCGACATCGGCTCGAGCTTAACAAGTTCTACGTCAATGAGATGGTGTTTCTCCATAAAATAAGAAAAGAAGTCACTTTGAGGATCTTGATGAGGACTAGACCCTCAAGCCTCATGCAAAGAAAGGGTGAAGTTTAAATCTCCTCCTACGAGGATGTGAGACCCCTCCAGCCCCCGAAGCTACCAAATGTTTCTAGAAAGGGATCTGATCCACGTACGGGCCATAGACATTGATGATTGTCAGCGAGGAAGCTAGGTAATATAACTCAAGATTCACAATGATGGAAGATCGACCATAGGATGAGGTAAGATTTTTGAGTATTTTTGGGCACCCCGAAGACCCCTAGCGTTGAATGAGAAGAAAATCATGGATAGGTATTTTTAGGGATTTCCTTGTTCTAAGGGTTTTAGAAGTAGTTATGTGTTTTTCTTTCTTGATGTTTAATATAAATTTTTGCAAATCATTTGGGGATTGTATTTTGTTTGAGTCATACCAACCTTTAATATAGTTGGATTTTTTGTCCTTTCAGATTTCGAATAGGTAACTTTAACATCTCTTAACAACACACTTTGTCACCCACTATCCTACACCTAGAAGACCAAAAACTATATTGTTGAAAGAAAATAAACACTCTTTTTTATTAAAAAAAAGTCTAAGAAAATACAAATTTTTAAGAAGAGGAAAAGGGAAAAGAAGGACAGTACGAAAGACCAAACGTGCCACCTTAACCATGGGAGCCTCCATGAGAGGAGGGAGGGAGAGGAGGCGAAGACGAAGGAGGGACAAGGAACATGCGCGGAGAGAAGAGAAGAATCATCTTTGCTACAAGACTTCTCAAAGACACGATTGCAGGGGGTGTGAAAACCGCATAGGCCCCCATCCGAAAAAGGACCGAACCCACGAACCGCCAAGATTTGGTAAAATTGAAGTGTCATATATATATATATAAAATGTCCTTAAAAACAAAATTATATTTTGGCACATATTGTTTCATAAAAGTTGTAAGAAAAAGTCATGTGTGTGATTAATGAAATAATTAAATACACATAATATTTGGTAGGAATACTTGTTTAAGTTTATTGTGCGAATTTCTATTTTTTAATACAAAATTGTCCTTACTTGAATAAGATACAAGTGAAATTGTAATTGAATAAAAATAAATTATAGTGTTTAAATTTATCAAATTTTAATAAGGTAGATATTCATTCAAAATTCTTCTAACTTAGTTAAATTAAAGTGGTTGTAATTTAATTAAATAAAATAAAAGTGAAATTATACTTAAATTAAAATAAATAGAATTGTTTATTAATAAAAGATTAATTTTTTATTATAAATTTTAATATTTTTTTTTTTTTTTGTTAATTTGTGTAGGACCTGCGATTAACCTGTGGCTTGAGAAACCGCGACTCAGGGGCATCTAAGCCGTCAAAATCACCCAGGAGCATCTAAGCCGTCAAAATCACCCAGGGGCATCTAAGCCGTCAAAATCACCCAGGGATTGCACCCGGCCTGAGCCACACCAACCCTTAACATGGTTGGATTTTTTGTCCCCGCAGGTTTCGAACCGATGACTTTAACATCACGGAGTGGCTTAACAACACAGACTTTAACATCACGGAGTGGCTTAACAACACACTCCGTCACCGACTGTCCTACACCTCGGGGACTAAATTTTAATATTATTAAGTATATAGAGTTATTAATTTTTTTTAAGAAAATAAAAATAAATTACTTATTATAAATTTTAAACATAGATATAAAAGCTTAATTTTTTATTATAAATTTTAATATTATTAAGTATATAGAGTTATTAATTTTTTTTAAGAAAATAAAAATAAATTACTTATTATAAATTTTAAACATAGATATATATTTGTTTTAATTTTAAATGAAAATATGAATTTATAAAAGAAAAAGAAAATGTTACTTTTGCATTAAAACTATCTAGTGGGTTCAAACCCTCTACTTAATAATACAAAATTTTGAGAGTAAAATTGACTTGAAAGATTGCAGGTTCTTAAAAACTTCAACAAAATTGCTCCTTGTATATATTATTTACAAGTTACAGAAATAGATCTAATTAGTAAACTTAGTAAGAGAACTTTATTCCCATATATTTACTAAATTAAAAAATCATTAGGTCGATACTAGGTCGAAGTAATCTTGTTTTTCCATGAGTCTTTGAAAACTCATTTAGAATTGCTTACATGTTTGTCCACATCTTCATCCATATCATGCATTAGTAGATACTATAGATAGAACAACCAACACTACTTTCCTTTGGCCTTTATTCCAATTCCAACCTCAAGATATTATCATGAAAATATCTTATTTTGTCCTTAGTAGATACTATAGATAGAACAACCAACACTACTTTCCTTTGGCCTTTATTCCAATTCCAACCTCAAGATATTATCATGAAAATATCTTATTTTGTCCTCAACTTTCTCGAGTCTCTAAGTATTATTTTCCTCACTAATTTCCAACTACATGCTTCCTTTAATATTCTCTAGCTAAACCTTTGTGACCATGATTTTCCTTTTCATCAATTTCATATCTATATAATTATAGTGTTCCCATTACTTCCTCCAACCTTACTGTTTCCTTACATAATGAGAGGCACTCCTGAGATTTCTTGCAATGTTTCATACACTTGAATTTCCCTTCAAAATCTTGAGTTTTCACATATGTGTCAGAATTCCCATGAATATTTTGCATCTTCACACCCTCACACCACAATGGAATTCCAACTTTCAATGCTATGATTTTCTTCTATACCTTGCAAAAACACAACAAAATCATTTTATTTCCAAAGGATATGTGATTGGTGAGAGGTCACTTTGATTGTTGAGAGGTCACACTATCAAGGACTATAAAATATGATTTCTATAATGTTTTAGCCATAATACCATGTTCCTTGGATATTCTCATCGTGGCATGCTTGAAATAAATGATCCCCACAACTTGTTTGTGATGTGCACCTGCATGAAGGGCTATAACCATGAAATTGGCAATTAGCATAGTTGTTAGTGTTGGAATTAATGATTACTTTTGAGTTGGTTTGTGTTTGTTAGATATAGTTAGTAGTGAGAGGTATTCTCCAACTATTAGATCCTATTTTGATCCATGTGGATATCGGTGGCCACCCACCTCTTCCAACTGGCTCACATACAATTTTCATCTTGGCATTTTTTTCTATCTTTGTAGGTCCTAAACTTCTGGGACTGTTTGGAGGCCCTAAACAACATTTTTTGGGCTCAACAAAATCAAACCATAGAAGGAGTCAGAGAGTGATGGGAAAATGTATAGTCCTCGGATAGAATTTTCCAACGGGTTATTGTGCACCTAAAATGAAGATCGTATGCAAAAGTTACAACCCCGAGAAGTTGATGTACCAGCTTACCCCATCAGGGCCCACATGAATTTTGGTGCTTCATCTCCTAGGGTTAGCTTTTTGGATGTCTAAGGTTTTTTTATTTCTTATTGATGTTAAAAAGGTCTGGAGGCCACATTGTAATGTTCTTAGACGAATGTGCGTAGATGCCACATCTCTTCTCGGAGATTAGCTACCACCATTCAAGCAAGATTGTTTCATTTTGCATTTTACAGTTTCAACATATTTCCTTATTGAATAGAAGTTAAGTTTCACTATATCTTTGTTATTGGTCTTTGTATATCTATGTTAATGTTATAGTTTTTTATTTTATTTTTTTCTGCTCATATATTTGGTTCAGTGGTATCAGAGCAGTCTTCTCTTCATTTGTTTCTCTATGCATGTGCCCAATGAGGTTAGGGTATAAGAAGTTGGGACTCGAACCAATTGAGCCTTTGCAAGATCGACTTTGTCGAACCCAATGATCGCCATGGGGGAAAAAAACATAGATGATGGGACATGAGATCCCTTTCAACTGTTGCTCGAGGAAGCCCTCGTGCGACAGAGGAACACGATGATGGATAATTTTGTGCAAATCCTTCGACGCCTGTCAACAAGCAATGCATATTCCTCGATCACCCCCTTCAAGGTAGAGCTCAATTTTGATATTCCTATATTTGAAGCTTAAATAGATGTGGATCCTGTACACAAATGGTTAAACCTTATAGAAGGGTATTTTTATGTCTATAACTTTTTCGATAGAGAAACGATTGTATTTTCTCTCCTTAAGGTTGTCCCCCATGTCGAAGATTAGTGGGAGACTTTCTGTGAGAATAAGGAAATAGAGGGATCTACATTATTTGTAGTCACACCCACATGGGGTTCTTTCAAGGGTGTTATTAAGGAAAAATACTATGTTGTTGGAAGTTATGACGACTTATATAAAAGATGGACCACACTGCGGCAAGAAAGGGACCAAACAATGCTAGATTTCACCAATGTCTTCCATACCTTGTGCACCAAGCTGGGTATCAAAGACTATGAGTGACATCTAGTTATCAAGTACTGCGGAAGTATGCATAGATAAATCCAGTCAAAAATGGAGTTTCTGGACATCTAGTCCTTGGGCATGACCTATTGATATGATCTCAAAATCGAGTAGAAGCATAAAAAAAAGTAATGGAAATTTGGGTCTACGAACCCCTCATAGTAGAAGCAGGGAGAAAACGACCACAACTCGCAAAAAAGGGGCATAGAAAGGATGGATAGCCTCAAGACAACCATTCTAAAATGAGAAAAAAAAAGGAAAACGGGAACAAAAAGAAAGACACCGGGAAGTGGTGCAAGTTCCATAATATCCCCTTGCATAACACCGTTGAATGCTACTCAAAGAAGTCATTGGTGGCCAATGTGAAAGCCTCTGAATCATATGCGGTCTCAGACTCTAAGTCAGAACCAGAAAAATGGAGACAGATCATTGACGAAGAACCTAGTGCCACCATTGCTACTACCAAGGTCCATCCCGGTGAACCTGATGAACCAAAGGAAGGTTATCACCTCTTTCATTCACATACGTGGGTGAATAGTACTCCACTGCACTTCATTGTTGATAGTGGTAGCTAAAAGAACCTTATCTCAGGAGAGGTCGTCAAGCGGTTGGATCTGTCGAAAATAACACACCCATAGTCATACACCATCGGATGGCTCCACCAAGAGAGCAATCTTTGTTCCTACCCTACAACATCAAGCTCTTCAAAGATGAGATATTGTGTGATGTTTCCCCCTTGAAGTTTTTGATGTTCTTTTGGGCCAACCTTATTTATTGAAGCATAATGTTGTATATAAGTCTAGGCCTCGTAGTTTTATAATTAATTTGGATCGGAAATTATATAGGATACCCAAGGTACACCTACTACGATTTCCTTAATGTCTTCCAAGCAATGAAAGAAGGCCATCTCTCAAACTAGAAAGTTTTTCTTCTTCGTGATTTGTGCTCAAAGTGAGTGGAAGGTTGCATCCATATCCATGACCTCCACGATAGGTCTCTCCATGCAGTAGAAGAAAGTGGATAAGGCTGTGGAAGGATACAAAGACATATTATCCTCACCCACTGGGGTACCTTTGCACTGTCAGGTCAATAAATCAATTGATCTGACCCACGACGCAAGGTTTCCCAATCGCGCAGTCTATCGCTGCTCTCTATCAGAAAAATGAGAAAATCAGGTGCTCGATCTAAAAGTTTCTCGAAAAGGGGCACATCCAACCAATCTCATCACCTTGTAGAAGTCGAATCGTGCGTTTGTAGAAGAAATATGGAACATGGTGACTCTTCATTTATTATTGATCCCTAAATAAAATCACAGTTAGGAACCAATACCCAATTCCCCGAATTGATGATCTCCTTGACCAACTCAAGGGGTCCAAATAATTTAGTAAGATTGATCTGATGTTTGGATACCACCATGTCCCAATAAATCATACCAATGTATGGAAGACTGCCTTCAAGTCCAAAGAAGGTATTTTTGAATGGTTGGTTATGCCCTTTGGATTGAAAAATTCCATAGCAAATTTCATGAGGATTATGGATGATATCTTGCGACCTTTCATCAATTCTTTTGTGGTGGTGTATTTGGATGACATCCTTGTCTTAAACAAGATTTGGGATAAACACTTGCAACATATTAAGCATGATCTACACACTTTGTGACAATACAAGCTATATGCAAATTTTGAAAAATGCTCCTTTGGCATGAGCATGGTATAGTACCTAGGCTACATTGTTGATGAGCATGGGGTGAATGTCGATCAACCCAAGATATAGGTTATTCATGACTGCCTAGCCCCGACCACACTCACCGAGCTTTGAATCTTCTTAGGCCTTGCCATTTTCTATCATAGGTTTGTGTTGGGATTCTCCCACATTGCATCGGCCCTTAGAAAAGTGACCAGGGGTGGTGGTAAGAAAAAATTCGTGTGGGGCTAGTCGCAACAAAAAACATTCATTGATTTGAAGAAATTCTTGTGCTCATCCCCAATTCTCTCATTACTCAACCTCTAACAACGTTTTGAGATTGAGACAAATGTTTTAGACTATGTTGTGGGCAAAGTTCTCTCTCAGCATGGACATCCCGTGGCATATCATAGTGAGTCTCTATTGGATATTTTCCATAAGTAACCCACTTATGAAAATGAAATTTAATCGAATGTAAAATACTATCGCCAATGGAGGAATTACATTATGGGAGTGGAGACAATCATCCACCCAGATCATAAGCCTTTGCAGTTCATCCAAATAAAAGGAAAATTGCAGAATGTCCGCCATCAGAAGTGGTCAACATACTTGCAACAGTTCTATCTCAACATCAAGTATAATATAGGGAGCACCAACCTCATCATTGACTTCCTCATTCGACCTCTAGTTGAAACACTAACCACAGTGAAACACTCATGCGGACATGCCACCTCTGAATAGCCCCAACTCTATGAGAGAGATCCAAACTTTTCCACTACCTACTATATTCTTGGAACAAACATAATGTTCAATGATTTCCATCTTAAAGAAGGGTTGTTGTGACATCTAGGCCATTTTTGTGTCCCATCAAGTGAGAAAGCAATTCTTATTTGGGAAGCTCACTACAATCAGGTGGGATGACACTCGACGTAGAAAAGACAGTGGAAATGTTGCAACAACATTTCTATTGGTTGAAACTTCGACAGGATGTCAACAAGTATATGAGGTCCTACATAGCTTGCACCATTGCAAAACCGACCATTAAGAAAAAAGGCATGTAAACCCCTCTGCCTACTCCCGATAGGCCCTGGGAATCTATCTCGATGGAATACATGTCGGGCCTTCCTTCAACCAAGAAGGGAAATGAATGTGTTTTCATGGTTGTTGATCATTTTTTCAAGATGGTGATTATGGTTTCCTGCAAGAAGAGAATCATAGTGGAGACCACTAACAAGATCTTGTTTGAATGAGTGTGGGTGAATTTTGAGATACAACATACCATCGTCTCATATTGGGAAAACCAGTTCCTCAACACATTCTGGTCGAGCCTCTAGTCATGGCTAGACACCAAGCTCACCAAATCCACGACCTTCCACCCTGAAATTGATGGCCAAACCAAGGTCTTCAATAGGGTGATCGTGCATATCCACACACATGGGATGCGAGTATACCCTATGTTCAACATAGTTACGACAGATCCATATATATCTCAAATGACCACAACCCGTTCAGGTGGGATTGGGATTTCAACCATTGGGTCCCATGGATGTTGCACTACCCCTTAAATCCACACAGGAAGAATCATCTCATGCTAAAACCAAAGATGACAAAGCCACCCGATTCATTGAATGAATCCAACACATCTGCCAATAGGTTTAGGATATTTTTCAGAATTCCAATGCCAAGTACAAGCAATGCCATGATCAACATCGGGTGCCCCATGAGTTTCAGTTGGGCGATAAAGTTCTATTGCATTTGTAGAAAGAGCGCCTTAGAGAACCCCATTGAAATCTTTGATCACTTCTCTATGGACCTTACACCATCACCAAGGTTGTGGGTGAAAATTATTTTGAGCTCAACAATGCCCCTTTCCTTGGATTGCACCCATTGTTTAATGTGGACCTCCTTCGGCCATACTTTCCACCATTATTGGACACCTCAGACATAGAATAACAATTGAAATCGACATAGCTCAAACCTTAATGCATGGAATAGGAATCAAGTAATAATATCGTGGACACACGGGTCAAGGGTACTCACCAATAGAAGCTTCATATTTATCATGTTGTCATATTGGGGCAACTCATGCACCAAGGAAAGTGGCTCACCTGGGGAAAAATTCAGCAGAAATTTCCTTATTTCATGGGGGAAATCAATGCAATTGATACCATTTCTTCCTAAGGGGGTAGGATTTATCCAAGTGGATATCAATGGCCACCCACCACTTCCAACTAGCTCACATACATTTTTCATTGTGGCAGTTTTTTTCTAGCTTTTTGGGTCCTAAACTTTTAGGGTCGTTTTGAGGACCTAAACAACGTTTTTTGGGATCGTTAGAGTCACACCAAAGAAAAAATCAAAGTGCGATGAAAAAAATTATATTCCTTGGATAGACCTTTCCAACGGGATATCATGTGCCTAAAACGAATATCGTATGCAAAAGTTATGACCCCGGGAGGTTGATGTACCAACTTACCCCATTGGGGCCCACATGAATTTTTATGCTTCATCTCCTAGGGTTAGGTTTTTGGATGTATAGGGTTCCATGATTTCTTACTGATGCTAAAAAGGCCAAGAGGCCTCATTGTGATGTTTCCATATGAATGCATGTAGCCTCCACGTCTCTTCTCAGAGATTAGCTACCACCATTTGAGCTAGATTGTTTCATTCTGAATTTTACAGTTTCAATAGATTTCCCTATTGACCAGAAGTTAAGTTTTGTTGTATATATGTTATTGGTATCTATATATCTATGTTAATTTTATAGATTCCTATTTCATTTCATTACGCTCATAAGTCGGGATCATATTTATGTGTGTAGTTGAGATATTCCCTCATGAGTTTGTTGTTTAGTTGAGGGAAAACTTCATGTATAAACATGTTCTTGATTGAACAATAAAATATATGTAGAATAGTGTTTGGTGTGTACAATATGTCTACTCTCCACTATTTTATCTTGGTATCAAATATGGTACAACCCTGACTCTCTCAGGAGAGGGGTTGTGATCATGCTAATTCTGCATTGTTAATCCTATGTCCTTAGGTTAGTGTAGGAGAGTAGAGTGTGTTATTGTGTGTTTTATTGTTTTTGTGTTTGAATAGCAAGTCATCATTGCCTTTTTGTGTGCATATTTATTTGTGGGTGAATATCACAAAAGACATCCATCAAAATCAGGGAGGCATCATTTGTAAGAAGTTATTGCCACAGACTTGTATCAAGGAAGGATCATGTTATGTACAAGGAGATCATTGATAGAGAGTGTGCTAATTTCTTTTATGCTATTACTGGGAGTGGTTGAGAAGAGTCACGTTGCTTGAGAGTAGATATTTTTTACATCTATGGAAATCCGCATGAACATTTCTTCATCTGATTTGTTGAGAAGGAAATTATTGTTTCTTTTTTGCTAAGTAGTTTGCAACCGATTGTCATTATGATTATATAAGAATCATTGTTTTGTTGGAGATGTAAAGTTCAGGTTTGTCTAAAATTGAATTGACCAGTGAGCATATAGGGGAATATTCAATATGTTTGAAAATGTTTATAGGGACCATATCCTATGTGATATTTACAATGGAGTAGATCCATCACTTTATGGAATTTTACATATACTTTCTTGAATTTTTATGTATGTGGATCAATTATTCATATATGACCCCAATGGCTATGTGTTGGATGGCTATGTGTTCGAGGTCTTGAATTGAGAGAATATGCCAATGCAACAAATGTATTGATGTGTTTGCTTGTTGTTTTTCTCATGAGAGACCATACATGGACGTCTTTTGGTCTGTGTGGAGGAGATCCATGTTTCAAAATATTTTTTTTAGTTGGATTTGTTGAACGAAGGCTTTAAGGATACATATCTAGATGAATTGATTGCAACACATGGAGTCATGTTCATAACTTAACCATATTCAATGATTACTTGTGTATGGATATTACTTGTGCATGGAGGAGGTTTTCCCATTATTCTTTTTGGTTTAATGTTAAGTTTTGATGCTTCATTGGAGGGCTTGCATGGTCCACCAATTATAGATGACTATGAGAGCTTTTTAGTTGTTATGGAGAAGTCACAGAGTTTTATATGCCCATGAAAAATAAATCCTGATGAGGCCAATCGTGTTAATTTTATTTTATTGGAGTAGAAAATTTGTGAATTAAGATAAATGTGTATTAGCATTATTTTGTTTGTAAAATTATATGATGAAAAAAAAATCATAGAAGAGAGTAACATAATTTAATTTGGTGTTTCTTGACGTACTTCGATGCCAAAAGAACACATCAATGGTTTGATTATGTCTACAATATGTTATAAGGTTATGGTTCTTGTTGTACTTCAGTTCTCTAAGAACAACAATTACTGGTTATCTTTGTGTGTTTGTGATATAGTGTATGTGAAAAAGGTTAGGTTGTATAATTGATTGTTGGATACATTCAATATCTAGATTTATTTTCTATATATCCAGTGAATACATCGAGCTATGTATTTCGATAGATGGAAGTATGTCAATAGAATGATTCGGTGTCTATATTATTTTTTGAAGTATGTCAAGAATCATCGGTCATTACAAATACGTCATTGATGGTGAGAAGTGATTGATTCTTCAATGAATAAAGTGGTAGCTCAAATGAATTGTTGTGAGAAAGAGCATTGTCTATGACATTTTAGAAGTGAATCAAGATGTTGATGAAAACCAGACTAGAAAAATATAAGAGTCCAAAAATACTTTTATGTGATTTCAATATTATTATTTGTGATCTAAGCATTAAGGGAGGGTGTTAGAATTAATCCTTACTTTAGATTTTGTGTCGGTTTGTTAGATCTAGTTAGTTGTGAGAGATCTTCTCCAACTATTAGATCTTATTTATGTGTGTAGTTGAGATATTCTCTCCTCAGTTCTTTTTGTAGTTGAGGGAAAACTTCATGTATAAATATGTGCTTGATTGAATAATAACATATATGTAGAATAATGTTTATCTTTTAAATCTGTTAGAACTTCCCACTTGCTCCATATTGAGGTTTATGTCATGGCATGTATTTCAGCTTATGGGAGGTGCCAAGGAAGAATAACTCCCTTTTCTACTTGTTGCATATTGAATTTCGTGTCATGACACATGTTTGTGCTCATGGGATGTGGCGAGGAAAAACAACCCACTTCCCACGTGAATGAGGAAAAACAAAACCCCCTTGTATGGACATGAAATAATGCTGCAAAAGTCAAATATTTCTAGTGTTCTCTAGATTAGATTCTAAGCTCATGCACATAAACCAACATGTCAAATAAGTAACATATTTCTTTTAACATAACATTATTTTTATATACTAATTTGTTTTTTAAACTATCCAAAGAATTTGTATTAGCATAAGAGAATATTGTACAAAAACTTTGTTGTTGGTCTTTCACTTGGGAGACCAGACCAACAAAAATGCATATGTTTGTCTATCTTAACAAGTCTAAAAAACCTGTGTTTTTTGAAACTATGAAACAAAATATAAGAATGACTACATGTGTTAGATAAAATTTTAATATGATCCTTCCTAGCATAATGAAAATTGTAGGGAGGTGGGGAAACGGATCCCATGCCTCTAAAATTGAGAAACATATGAACTCAACCAAAAAACATGAGTGTATTAAGCTAGAGGAGGGTGGTCCTCAGCCACGGGAACCTAAGGTTGAGGAAAATCCATCTTGGTCAGGTCTATTCCAGGGAAATTTTCTGTCAACACATTAATTTTATGGTCCACCAACTTTATCTACAGTTGCACATCATCCAAATGTAGAAGAATATCCTCGCAAGTGTCATGCCAGTCTACAAGAACTATTCCCATCAATACTTTAAGATGTTAATAGATTTCAATGGTATTTAGATACTGTGACTCCCTGGCCCATGTGGTAGTAGGGTTTGTAATCAAAGAGTGGGTGTACCAGGGTTTGTAAACCCTAAACCTCCTCATTAAGAATAAAGTGTCGAATAACCCTAACTTCTACCTCTACGAGGTCTACTTCTGCTCAAATCTTAGGCGAGGTGTGGGCTTAATAAGAATATGTTGATTGCTTTGCAGCTGATATGATTCAGGAGCTTAAAGAGTGTTGACAGATGCCTATGTACTGATGGGATGAGCTACCTCAAGCCATGTGTAACATCCCGCTCTGGCGCACTTACCTAACTTATTCTTTGAGGACACTTGCTCGCAAGTGATCTGGATTTATATGATAAAATTTTTCTTTCATTATGATGCATCGAGTTATATGACAGGATGTTTTTACTACCTTGGTGTAGACAGGTGCTGCTGACTCAGTTTCCTTGAGTGTGCAGGGTGTCAGACCTGGAGGATGCAGAGGCATCGGTGGAACTCC
>JZKD02S1627241.1:15895-33765 GCA_000966675.3 Picea glauca | reverse complement strand
TACCATAAATTAGGAGAAAATTCAAGAAGTTTTTTTTATAATAAACAACTTGCTTTTAAATTATACATAATATGAACATGTCACATCAAAAATTTATTTATCTAATTTTAAAAATATTTATAAAAAAACTAAATTTCATCTTTTAAAAACCATAAAAATTTAAAAAACATTTCAAAGTTTTCTTATTTCCTATCATAATAATTTGAAAAATCAATTTAATTAATTAATTTTATAAATTGATTTTATTAATTAATTAATTTTATAAAAAAATAGATTTATGATTTTAGACAATATATAAATCATTCAAAAAAATATTTAAAAACACAATCAAAAAATATTTAACAACACAATGTTTAATAAAACAAATAGTCAAAATTACCACACTAAAAAAAAATTATATTATTTTATTTGATGACATCTTTTTAAACAATTTATTATTAAAATTTAAACCAATTTATTTTCATTGACTTAAAGAACATCACACCTAATTTTCCAAATAACATACAAAGTAACATATAACTCAAGTATAATTCTAAAATCCTCTCCATTGACAAGGATACATAACCATTCAAACTCAAAAATAATTATAAACTCCTCTACAATGACAAGGACATATAGATTATGATTATGATGATGATGATTAATGTCCACTAAAACCTAATAAATTTTAACAACTAAAATATAAGTCATCTTAAATTTTTTTTGTCCGTTAAAAAGTCTCTCAAACAACATTGTTTTCTTAGAAAAATTATAGAGAGGTACAAGAAACATTGTTCACATTATTGACGATGATCTGGTTTATTTTATTGGAAACAAACATTGATGTATGCGACCTTTAGATATAAAACTTGATTTTTTTTTATTAAATTATGTTATTTTAAGATTAAATTGTTTAATAATAAGATTATTCAAGTTATTATAGTTTTTATGGATTAGTATATTATAAATATGTGTAGTGTAAGACTTTTTTGAAAATGAAATTTAATATTTTTGTAATTTTTACATTCTCATTTTGTTTTGTTAATTTCTCATTTTTATTATTAATTTTACTTAAATTTGTTTTTTTTTCCTACTTTATTAAGAAGGATTGAAATTAATTGTGATTTTATAATTTAAGGTTAATGATCCCATTGCCATGAATAATTTTGTTCTTATTCTCAATCTCATTACAAAAACTAAAATTTATTTTTAAAATTAGTTTTGATGATCCTTAAATTTTTTCACTAATGTAAATATTTCTTTCTTCATAAGAGAAAGACCTATAACTTTATAGTAAGTACTTTATCATCCACTTACTATAAATGGGAAATATAGTAGCATCTAAAAGAAGGATATGACAGGGTGCAATGTTTTTAATTCTGAGATTATTTTTTATAAAATGTGCTTGGATTTGCTTCTTTCTTCATAAGAGAAAGACCTATAACTTTATAGTAAGTACTTTATCATCCACTTACTATAAACGGGAAAGATAATAGCATCTAAAAGAAGGATATGACAGGGTGCAATGTTTTTAATTCTGAGATTAATTTTTACAAAATGTGCTTGGATTGCTCAATTTTCCTCCAAGTCTCCCTAAAGCTTCATAAGTATGCAAAATCGGTGGAATAAAAAACTTATTTTTCTTTAACTATTATTCTTTTTCTCATTTTCTAAGTACAAACGTTTAGACATATGGACTTCCATAAAAAATATTTATACTTGAAGAAACAAAACTCATCTAAAATATATGCTATGTTTTTTATTATAATGAATTTATTTGATACAATGGGCTTGATCTAGTTTTTATTTCAATGTCTAGATAGTGGTGCTAGGGGTATAATTTAAGTAGCTTATTTAAAAATGAGTTAATAATAATTTTGTTACTTGCTTATATAAACTCTTATTACATTAACTATATCTTATATGGTATAATTTAAGTAGCTTATTTAAAAATGAGTTAATAATAATTTTGTTACTTGCTTATATAAATTTTTATTACATTAACTATATCTTATATTTAAATAAAAATCTCTCTTATATTCTAACACTCCTTCTTAAATGAAAAAAATATCATGTAAATGATTTGATGAATAATACTTAGATTAGGGAGGGCTCAACCAAGTGTCCTCTGGTAAAGGTGTATCTTTAAGTGAATTCCCATGTCCCTAAACTCCACCTCCATAACTACTCCCATATTAAAAATCTCCTACTCCCATATTAAAAATCTCCTAAATTAAATTAATATATAAGAATCCAAATGCGTTTCTCAAACAATCGATGTTGAGGCCTTCCTCAATAAGAACATCATCTATTTTTATTTTTATACTTCTACTCAAGCATAGGGTTAATATTGAAAACATTAAACTTATTCAAAATGAAAAAAATGATAGTGATGAAAAATCAAATCAAGAAACAATAATGTTTATTTGAGTTTAAATATTTCCCCTTATGAATCTGGGAATTAATTTATCTATGTATATATCTATCTATATCTTGCATCCTAAAATGACATGTAGTATTAGACATCCTTATCTCAATTACGAAGAGTTGACTTTGCTCACTTTTCTTCATGTTCATTGGATGTCCGAATCTACAATCGATAGAAGTTCAATATTCTTTCTTCGTCTTTCCTTTTATCACAAAAAATTGTGACTAATTAAAAAAAAATCCCTCTTAAATATGTATATCCTTATCTCTACAATGTAGATGCAATGTTGTTCCTCTTCTATGAACTATAGATCATCTCTTGAAAAAATATTGTCCTTGTTAGGAACCTTTGGCCTTCCGGGGATTGACAGCTCTAAGATGTTGTTGAACAGGTTTAACATCCATATAAGTTCTAATATCATGCTAGAAAATACAAGGGTCGATTCCTGACATCTCTTCATATGACCAAGAAAATACATCTCAGAATTCCTTGAAGAGTTTGGTGTAGATCAGGATTTCTTCTGGAAAACGATCTGCACCGATATGTACGTTTTCAATCTTGCCAGGGGTACGAGAGATATAGTTTGTGACGGTAGGATAAATACTTTCCATATTTCCTTCGGCATAAATGTTGTGCATATCAAGTGGAACTACAACGTGACCGACTATCTCACTCAAAGTAGATCGAAAGTCATCTTGTTTGATTCTTTTAAGATCTGGGAGAAAATAAGAGCGATGATGCATATCATCCCAAGGTTTGTTGGAACCATGCATGGCCTCGATGATAGCTTCGCCCGAGGGAAAAGTACCATCGAGACAGTCATGTGAACAAGACAACGAAGTGGCCGACACGAGATTAAGAATGGGGTCCTCCTCGTCCATCGACGAGGTATAAAGATCGAGATCGACAGAAGAGTCAGGAACAACTTGATACACAATCTCTGTTGTCGATAATGGCATGGCCATTCCATCATGTGAATTACCTTCACAAGATGAAGTCAAGGAAGGTAGGGTCCAAGGATCACTAAAATAGGAAGTGCGAAAAGGAATGGACCTCTCTGACGAAATAGGCCTATTGGACATTGCGTAAATGTGGTGAATCAGTGTCGTGAAGTCGAAAGTACCCATTAGGGAAGAATTCATTTCGATGCATCGACGATCCAAAAGATAAATTGGGAATAGCATACAAAAAGGATAACTGGTCAATCGTCACGATCTTCCCATCATGAGGAAAACAAAGAGTATAGAAGATGGACGATACAACAATGACCATAGCATAGGTCCAATTGCGTCCTAGTAACAATTTATAATCAAGAGGAACATAAACTACCTCAACCTCCACCTCTACTGTCTTCCCACCTAACTGGATCGGAAAGGAAGGAAGAATACCGTGAGGGCGGAAGGAATAACCGTCAAAATCATTCAACATGTTCGATGATTTAGAAAGAGTTGAAGAACTGAGAGATTTCCAACAAATCAGGGACATCACACATGTAGCAGCACCTTCATAAAAAACCACATGTTTTATGGTATACTTTGAGTACCCCACATGGATTTGGAATGCCACATGGTAAGGAAAGCGAGGCGTCACATCTGTGATGTCAATCTTGACAACTTTTGAGTCATTGGGTTCTAGAGCTCCTATCGCAGATAGTAAGGCATTCCTCTGTGAATGACACATATGGAGTACCTTCAAAGACAACATCGAAAAAGGTGTTTGACCTAGGTTTTCAACAATAGAGTAGTTATGGTCGGCTCTAGCATTTGTATTGTGGGTAGAGCGCTTGAGTACTCCTTTCGGAATATAAGGCAGTGGCTTTGGTTTTTCAATCTGTAAATTCATTTCCAGAGGAGGAGAAGGAGATTCTAGACTAGGTATAGCCTATGAAGAACTATAATCTCGAGACCAAGTGGCTACATGAAATTTCACATTGAACATATTGATACAAAAACGGTCATCGTCTTGCAACGACGGGTTTTGACTCGCACCAGCCACATTTACGACATTTGAGAAACTCGAGGCCATGTGTTGGTTAAGTGGAAAAGGATTCATCAGCATGGTTGGCGGTAGAGATAATAGCCTCACAGCTTCCACAAGTTTGGGGAATAAATGAGTAAGGTGGTCATCTGTACAAATCTTACAGGGAAATTTCAACTTACGTCTTTCTCTCTTTCCCTCTCCAACATTATTATTCATATTCTCATTATTACCATTGTGCTTGTGTTTATCATTATTTTTCTCACCCTTATGATTATTATTACATCCTTTCTTCTTATTCCCGTCGGGTTGCTCGTTACCATTTGGGTCGGTCGACAATTGCACTAAAGTACATCCATCGACTAAGTGGGATTAGAAGACACAGATGAAGCTGGCCATCCTATAGATTGGTTTAGAGACAACTCTTTCAAATGGCTTGTCATCGAGTTTGCGGATTTTACATTGGCGAAGCCTACAATTCCATCAACATGAGGTCTGGGATTTTGTCTAGGGTCATAAGTTGACCGCAGTGCATCTAGAAAAATGTGGTATAAAATCCCAGATTGAGCATATATAAGATCTAATTGTTGGGATTTGTAGATCGATTCTTCCTGAGTGGTAACCCCAGATGTAGCAACATCCTTCGAGATAGGAGGCTGCAAAGACTTAAGAAACCATTGTGAAAGAAAGGCCAAGGGTATGGAGGTCTTAATAAACCTCTTATGTCTACGCTACTCCCGGATATGATCCGATATATGAGTGTTTGTTTCATGGTGTAAAGTTGACATAAATTCTAGGCCAGCATCGTAATGAACCGACAATTGGAAGTAGTTAAGGAAGACCAACACCATCTAACTAAAGGTCCCATATGTGCCCTTAGGTAGCTCGGTATACCATTTTGAAGTGAATGTAACGAGGGTGCGTTGAAACAATATTAACCGAATGGAATTGACATTAAGGTAATTCTAAGAGAACCATAGGTGAAAAGTAGTGGCGTGATCATCAGGATCCTCACCATTCTTACCTGCGAATTTTGAAATGTCTTAATAAATATTGGTGGGGATTGGGGGCCATGTATGATCATGATACAAAGGTTCATTCATCAACTTAGAAAAGTCTAGCAGATTAAGCGTGTCCATAAAAGGGAGAGAGGGTTGCAGGATCTAGCTCCAAGATCCCTGGAAATATTGTGTTTGAGGAACTGCAGCCCATCCAGGGTTCTGGTAAGAACCATGGACCTTTCTAGGATTGTAATACCCTCCTCCAGTTTGATTCATAAAAGGTTGGTTGGTCATCATTCTAGTAGGAATGTTCTGATGGGGGTTATAAAAATTCCCCCCCAGTTGGATTGGATCCGGGTTGGGGGTTTCCAAAAGCGTGAAATGGACCTCCTCCGGGTGTGAATCCGAAGGATATAGGTGGATTAGCCATGCCAAATGTGTTGGTCATAATCGACACCGAGGAGGTAGGTTTATAGGACAAAACTTGAGTAGAAGCTTGTCCACCAGGATGGTTGTTCCACCCAGAAGAAAGAGGATTAGACCCAGGGTTAAAACCAAGAATGCCTCCCATATTATGAGTCATTTGTGGGATTTGAGAACCACCAAAAGAAAATTAAGTATAAGGATGTGTAGTTCCATCAAGTTCAATGCTAGCATTAGGGCCAACAGTTGGGATGGCGCTTGAAAATTGTGAAGAAAAGTTCAGAATACCAAAGGAAAAAGAAATGGAGGCCATAGGGATGGAATAAAAATTATAGTCCTGTGAGTGACCAAGAGACTTGAATGGGTTTGAGGAAAGAGATTGAGCATTCACTATAGGCCAAGCCATAGTAATGATAGGTGCCTCCGAAACTACAACCATTGTGGTTGCAGGGGTCGAAGGGGTGTCATTAACTATAGTAGGTGTGGGAGTCGAAGGGCTCCCAGTGTTCTGAAGACTAAGTTCAATACTCATCCTTATAGAATCACAAGTCTGAACAATGGAGGTGTGTGTACAACATCTAATAAATCTATGCCTTTTAGAAGGTAAAGACTCGAAATCTGGGGGTAACTTTAACAAGCGACGGGATCGGCGGGGATGTTCGTCCAAATCCATGATGACTTAAGACTAAAGATACAAAAAATAAATCCTAGGGCTCACTAGTAATCAAAGAGAGCACCAAAAATCAAATGGCCAATATGCACACAAACGGGGTAAAGTGGTTGAAAGTGGCCTCCCTCCCTAAAGACAGTATGTCTCGCCCAAGAGCGGACTGAAAATCCCTGTTAAAGATCGGAGGTAACAAAATCAGTTATAAGGGCCCTCATGGGATTAAAAACCAGTTGGTTAGATCCCCCTAGAGAGGTAATCCTCCATAAAGGTTGTGTGTTGTCTGACCCTTATTTGACCCAGGGTACCTGCAGAATAACCCCTACAAGTAACCTATGTGGCACCTAAGTCAAGAAACTAAGAAACCAATGCATAATCACTGCATAGGCAAGAAGTCGTAAGTCAATTCAATCATATCGGTAGGGTAGCAAAGCTTAAAACCTTGAAAGTACCACCTCTCACTGAGATAAAGGCACTAACACAATCCTCAGATAAGAATAGATCCCCATAAATACCTCCAACGCTAAGAAGGTATCGGGGGGATATAACTTCAACCAACCTCACACGACCTCGTGATTAACTCTGGTGTCAGCGGAGCCTACTAATATTACCAATTATACAATGGATTTCTCCACGCCCTTTATCAGACACATATGTTGGTTTAATTTCCTTGGAGAAGGTTACCCACAAAATCCTATTCCAAGGCACTAAATTGTAAGCTAGTTTGTGCACCCTAGAAAATAAAATCGTGACGAAGCAATTTTAAATTTTAGTGGTTGTGCTTACTCAAAAATCTATAGCAGTGAAACTCATAATGTTATGACTCAAAAAATAAATTAAATATGAATATAATAAAAAGTTCCTAACTTCAATTTTCAATGAATGATATGCTTCTAATAACAAATGCAATTTTCAATTTCAACTCTGCAATTCTGAAGTAAAAATGCAATCTCTCTTTACATGCACTAAGCTAATGAAAAAGACTCAAAAGATAAAAAAAATGACAAGCAATGCAAAATTCCTAATATTTTTGTATTTTTAATATAAGAAAAATGAAAATGCATGGACTGAATAACAACTTGATCTATAAAACTCTATTGTGTATAGAAAAAGATAACTTAGGCAGAATACGAAGGAGAGAAACACCCATTCCAATGTACAAGGACAATCAAAATGAAAAGGTGATGAGAAATACTCCACCCAAAAATTCAACCCTAGGCAGGTTTCCTGTATTCCCACAGGCACTTAACAGTCACTATAGAGACCCAACAAGACTCAGCAAACATCAAATCCCACCCAACAACCACGAAACCTAGTAAAAAAGCACAAGAGGTTGATGTACACGACTGTTCAAGTAAACAGAGCATATGTACACAACTTGCAGAGGGAAAGCACACA
This sequence comes from Picea glauca, assembly GCA_000966675.3. Classification (NCBI taxonomy): domain Eukaryota; kingdom Viridiplantae; phylum Streptophyta; class Pinopsida; order Pinales; family Pinaceae; genus Picea; species Picea glauca. The sequence goes on along the minus strand of JZKD02S1627241.1, from coordinate 25,892 downwards.
TATATATGCAACTATCAAGCCAAAAGATACATATATGTTTTAAAAACAAATCTAGGCAAGGCAGAAGGTTGAAAAACTCAGACCCAGAGTGAACAGAGGCTGTCAAGCAATGATACGATAAGAAACGCAATAGGGACAAGAGGAATATAAGGAGAAAAACACTCCAAACCCTCATAAAGAAGATTCAATACAGAGTATGGTCGCCAATTTTGTTACGAGGAAAATCTCTCTATGGATAGGGTAAACTACAACAGACGGAAATGACTACAGAAATCAACTCTATTCTCAAGTATGCTATATAAACGAATATGCTAGCGAGACAAGATAAAATGCCTACCTCGTCGAGATGTTCGATGAAGTCCACCATTGAGCACTTGACCCAAAGAAATATACGTGCAACTAGTCCTCAACAACCAAGAAAAGAAAGCATATGGTGATAATATATGATTTTATCACATTCAATAGCATAATCCAATAATAAACATGACAAATACGCCCATGGAATAATAATTAAAATATTTGCAAGATGTTAATTGGATGGGAAAAGAGTATTTCTATTAATATATGATCAACAGAAGTGGAAATGTTACAGACTTTCGTGTCGACATGGTTCAGAACCGAGAAACTAAGTTCCTTCTAGCTAGGCCTCCACCACTTCAATCCTCCACCAAAGGCAAGCTCATAGAAAAGAGACAATAAATTTCTCAATCAATAAGGGAAGATATTGGGGGATGAACATTGCATTCATACTTAAAGGACAAAGGGATGTAGACTCAATATGAAGTAAATAATTTCTTCAGAGTAACGTTGCTTTGAAAGTTGAATTCTTTCTCCTCTTTTCCATAGCTCGGAATTGGCCCATTTACAGCCTTCAAATGAAACTGAGGGGTCGAGTCAAAAAAATTTCAGTATATGGAATGCCAAGGATCATATATCTCATGTCATGACATGGAAAACCGATACCAAATTTCATTTTTGGGCACAAATCCCAATGTACGAGGGCTATAGTGGTGCAACCTCCGTATACACACTCTATAGTAGGCAAGGTGGGTACATGTGGAAAAATATGTATTTTTATCTTTGGGATTTACAAAAAGGGATGATAAGTCTGTATAGGAAAATGAAAAAAGTCCTTTTGTGAAAGATTGCATAGGGTGAGTAAAATCTTGCTATAACACTCCTCTGAACCAAACCAATGTTGTCTCTACGCAACACTAATGTGATTGATGTAGCCTCGATGGATATCATGGTTGCATATTTTTTTTATGGCCAGATAATACAATAGTTGTTCTCATATATAAACCATAAATCATATAATCGACTGTGTGAACTTAGCCTTATTTGATCTTAGCTTTATAAAGATTTTGAAAATAAAATCATGAAATATTTTAATATAACCACATGCCTTTGTGATTTGTGTATGCACGAAAATCAATGTCTTCTACTCTTGTGGCAGGTCTGGTTAGGTGCCTCTTGGCTTAGGGTTTTACAGGATGGAATAAATCCCTTTCACAGAACATTTAAGTTCGAGCGACTCTTCTTTGATACACGATTCTCATATGAAAATACTAAGAGATACAAATTGTTACACGGGGCTTCCAATCTCCCATTACATAGGACTTGAAATCACCTAGCTCTCTTTGTAATGACAGTTCTATGGCTTCTAGGAAAAGATAAATTATGAGGTGGTTCCTATTAACATCTTGTGTCGACGGTCTCGGATTTGTAGCGCGTAGTGCTACTTTGCGCAACTCAATGCTCTATTATGAGTTTTTTAGAACTTCTTGTACGGTGACAAACTTCACTATAAACTGTGCGTTGTGTTAAAACAATGTGACACACTATTTCCTTGTGCGGTGTAATAAATCAACTTGTTAATACTAAACTTTATATCCTTTGAATATATGACAGGATTCAAAGACTTGAAATCATTCATACACAAATAACATCAACACACAAATAACTGACATATTATTGATTTATGTGCTACGCATTGTATCACATATTTGGTGATGCGCGCAGTTACAGAATGTACTGAAATGCATAGCTTTGGCTCCAAAAACTTCTTTATACTTACAAGGTGAAGGCGTTGTTGAAAATGTTTTCAAGGTGAAAAAAAAGAGACAACAAAAGTTTTCTCCAACACCTTCACCTTGAAAAAATACAACAAAAGCGACATACAACAAGTAAAATATTTTTTTTTCTTTTAAAGTTGTGTTAGGAAATAAACATCACAATTAATAAGAACATAATTGACACGCCATCCAATACATTAATGAAGCAATATTAACAGAAAACAAACATTCGCGACATCAAGCCGACACATTATTTCCATAAATAATGACACATTAACACAATGAATAGAGGCCCATAATTAATGCATTTATACAATTAAATGATGAGGCATAAACTTCATGGATAATAAATGAATAATGAAACACAGTAACACATCTCCCTACTCATCATTGAAATAAATAACAATGCCATCAATGCATTAATGGAGGATGGCGACATATAAACATACATAGCATAGAAGATTAACACATCATGGAAGCTTGAAGCAATTTTCAACAACATTCAATCAACTAAGGAATATAAATGACTACTCGCCCAACCAACCCTACAAGTTTAGGAGCTCGAGGACACATAAGAAATGCTCAAGCCCAGGTTCCAATTGATTTTAACCATTTGAGGTCTCAGGGCTGGGGACTGTTATGAGGAACAAGGAGGTGCTTACATATCACTAATTCAATAAAGTCCAAACTAACTATTCTAAATAATCAACATCGACGATATTCAATTGCATCAATCATAAACCAAAATTAAACATGGCGTGCGAGTAATCATTCACAAAAACATCTTAGACCATTTGAAACCCATGGCACAAAGAAAATGTCAGTTATAATCGAGGCACAATCCCCATCAAAATATGCAATCATCCGTCATAATAAAATTTTGTTTCTTGTAAGAGGACTAATATCTAAGCATCATACAATATATCGTAATTCAATGGGTGGAAGGAGTCTAAATCCTCCACTAGTCGTGCATCACATTATTGAACTACGTGCAAGCATTCTCTTTGATTAATCCATCAATTACACATCAACGATTCAAGATGCAAGAGACATTGATTATATTTCACAAGGGGTAAGATAATACTATTAATAATCAATAATACTTCAATAATATTAAGGATGCATTGGTAACCAAAATCTAAACCCAACAGGGTACATTAATATGCAAGGTGCCATAGAAAACTAGTCATTTATTCATCATGCAATAAAATTTAATGGCTCCAGTAATAAGTGTTAGATCAACATACATTATAGGTATAATTTATTTCGTGCAATATGTCTAATGTCTATATCAAGCACACTCGTTACATTAATATTTAATGTGTGCAAGAAGGCTATCATATAGTACAACATTCCTTACATTACATTCCAATTGTGCAAAAGACTAAGGTTCACCAAATTCATTCAACATTAAGTATTTATATGTGCGAGAAAATTTATCATCTAGAACCGACATTTACTTCATTACTTTTCAATTGCGCAAAAGACTAAGGTGGACCAAATTCATTCAACATTAAATATTTATGTGCATGAGAATATCTATCATCTAGAACAAACATTTCCTTCATTACATTTCAATTGCGAAAAAGGCTAAGGTTCACCAAATTCATTCAACATTAAATATTTATGTGCACGAGAAAATCTATCATCTAGAACAAGAATTTCCTTCATTAATTTTCAATTGCACAAAAGACTAAGGTTCACCAAATTCATTCAACATTAAATATTTATGTGTGCAAGAAAATCTATCATCTAGAACAAACATTTCCTTCATTACTTTTCAATTGCACAAAAGAATAATGTTCGTCGAATTCTTTCAACATTAAATATTTATGTGGGCAAGAAAATATATCATCTAGAACAAACATTTCCTTCATTACTTTTCAATTGCACAAAAGACTATGGCTCACCAAATTCATTCAACATTAAATATTTATGTGCGCAAGAAAATCTATCATCTAGAACAAACATTTCCTTCATTACTTTTCCATCTGGGCAAAAGAGGTATCTAGATAAATATATTGGGGAGTAAAAGTGCGCTAAGTTCTAAGGGTTGAGGGTTAAACAATAGATCGAATATAAAGAAATCCAACAATCAATCGATATCTTACTTCAAGTGGAATTTTAGGGGTGGTAACGATAATTATTACGCTCCTTAAGGGAGACTCCTTGATATAAGTATTCCTTGAGGTTTGTTCAATGAGTAAAACACCTCTAATATAGTTTTTGCATGGTCCTCGAGGTCAAATTCCGCGATCCATAAAATTTTAATTGATGAAGTAATTATGTTTCCCTAATGATGAAGGTTCATTATGAACATAGTTGCAAACCTTTTGGATCATACTGCAAGTAACCCAATCGTTAGTACAAGATGTTGTATCTCTAATGATCTAGAGAGGTAGTGAGAGTTTGTGAAGAGACCAAGAAGGGAATAAAAACTGGATGCAATTTGTAAGAGATGAATAATAAATCTGAAGAAAATATTACCCATCTAGAAAGGGAATTAGAAGGGAGACCAAAATCATTTTGTATTCCTCCATTAACCGAGGTAATGGGTAGAGAAACTCAAATATGAAATTAACAACAATCTGGGCAGGAGAAATGGATGGTTGAGGGTGTGTCCCTTCACAAATCGCAGCTAATCTAACGTAGAATTATGAGCATGTGATTTTAATGGGTACAGGTCCTTTCCCTGCCCAAAATCGTATCCAACTAACACTGACTTCTGGGCATGTGATTTTATTGGGTAGAGGTGGTGTCCCTCCCCAAAATCACTGCTAACTAACTCAGATTTCTGGGCATGCGAATTTAGATGCTAGAGGCGGTGTCCCTCCCCAAATTCATAGTAGTAAAGGATTAGAACGTGAAGGGGTCCCGACAAGATTCGGTAAGTTCTCCCCTCCCCTAAATCACCATAGTAAAGTCGTGGAAGTGAGGAAAATGATTTTTTGAAGAGAGGGAGATTTTTTGATCAAGCAATTAGAAATTACAGAGAGTGTGAATAGAAAAAATGTAGAGAGAAGGTGAGTAACATTGTTGTGCAAGGATAACTATTGGAAAAATTCGCAAGGCAACTCACCTTACCACCAGAGGCTGGGCAATGGATGACAGTCTAAAAATTGCCCAAAAATTTGTTGTGAAGGAAACAAAATGCAGGGATCACCTCAAAATTTGAGGGAAGGTTCAGATGGATCCAAAGTTAAATAAGTACTGAGTAAAGCGAAAAAATCCTCTAAGTAAAGGTGGATAGAACCATTGAGCACTTAGGGAAAATGTTGATAAGGGAGGAGTAAATGTTGAGGTAAAAGATCAAGTCGCTAGGAAAATTCATTTTTCTTGAGTAGGGACAGCTTGCTAAAATGCAGAGCTTCAGAAAGGGAAAATGTTGGGTTAAAATACCCATGCCATTCGTTGGTAAGAGGGAAAAATGTGGAGGAGAGGCACCCAAATAATTTTTAGACGTTTGCATGCTTAACTCAAGGATTGTACAGGAATAATGCCGAATTAAAGTGTTCACAAGGAAGCTTGCTAAAGGGCAGAAAATAGAACTCCCCAAAACTGCGAAGAGATTTAATTACTAAGAAAAAATCTACTGAAGAATGTTGGTTGAAAAGGTTTTAAAACACAGAGAGTTAATAGATTGCAGGATTTGCAAGGGATATAAGTCACACAGGGAGCATTCGACAACCACTCCACTTTGCCGGACCATCAATCAATAGACAAATTTAAAAAAAATAAACACAATAAATCTTGACATAATTGCATATTCAAAATAAAATTACCGTGAATGAAGGCTAGAAGTCGATGACGAATCCCACGCTTGCGCTCTGTCCAACTCCCCACTTACTAATCATGAAGACCACACTGGTACCTCCCATGCAACGCTAGGGGTAATCTTCTCCCCCCTTATCCCCCCTGAGCTGTAAAGGGGAAACACATAACCAGAACTAGAACAAAATCTATCTCCCATATCCCCTCGCAAGATCGAGCTACCACTCTCTATTCAAGCTAGGTATCCCAACTCCCACAAGAAAAATTACTCAAACAAATATGGAAGCATAACCTTACAAATACCAGTGGTGATCCTTTCCTCATCTCCCCCATTACTTTTATATATTTTTTCTTAGTGACACTTGCCAATTGCATGTTAAATTCATTTTGTTAAAAATTAATTAGGAAAAAATCCCCCCCGTACACTTGTCACCCGATCCCTTAGTTGCACCATAAATTCATTTAATTAATTCAATTAATTTGCCAATTTCCCTACCCACCTAAAAGAATTCCTAAAACCGCTCCTCATTGTCCCTTTATTCCCTCAATTTCCTTTAATGACTGATGACTTTCTTAAAACTTAGTTGAGTTTTATTTAGGAAATTTATCTACACTAAATTCATTTCTATGTTCCACATTCATTTTTGCATTTAATTGCCCTTTTTGTCTAAGTTCCAAATTAGCATGTCTTCCACATAATAGTAATTAATTTTTAGATAATTTAATTCTCCTTTAATTTCTTTATTTTATTTTTCTTCATCTCCCTTTTCTTCATTGATTAATTAATTTTTAGTCCTCATAGCCTATTTAGACCTAAGCCCTAAATTTCAACTAGGCTTAGTGATTTTTAAGGGAAATTTTCTAATTAATAAACATTACTCATACAACATTTATTTTAACGTTGAACACATCAAATAAAATATTTTTTTATAGGAACCTAGGTTCATTGACTCACCCGTGTTAAAAATCGCTACGTGCCCTTCAAGACGCACTACATGATCCAAGGGTGCTACTCACCTTTATTCATGTTTCATTTATGCGATGTGCACTTCAAGACACACTACGTGCTCCAAGGGTGCCACTCGTCTTTGACTGATTTTGGTAGTTTTCCATCCCTTGGAGTCAATACTCCATCAGGAGACCCTGTGGGAGACTAAGGGCCTCTAAGGAATAAGGACCCTGCCTTAATGCGCACCCCTTAGAATCTTCGTGAGTGACTGTCATATTCTGCCCTGATCACATCATGGGTCTCTCAAACTAGGTAATCGTTAACCTACATTTCGAGCCTCAGAGAGAGTGATAGTAGGTTGTGACAGGGATCCTGCCACACCTATCCCTCAATATCTCTTGTTTCCATGCATGGCCCCTTTAATCATAATGTGATTCTGATTAGCAAGAAATTGCCAGCCTGAATCCATCAACAAAACATGCCAATGAATCATAAACAACATCATAATATACCTGATCATATGTCCCATATGCATAAACATAAATACCCAAACCATACACAGTTCACTCCCTGACTTGATTCGAAGTCCAAGGAGGTCCATTGATGCCATCGACATCCTCAATTTGTTATGTGTCCTGCACTCTCAGGAGAAACCCGTCAATAACACCTGTCTATACCTATATATCAAATAACATAACATCATAATTCATAAGCATCATAATCAGAATCCATAATGAAAAAAACAACCATATACTAAATCGGATAACTTGCACGCAAGTTTCCTCAAAGAATAAGTCATATCGTGTGTGCGTAAGAGAGGGATTTTATAGTTATCATGTGGAATTTGAGTTATATCACGACAATTTTCTTGATTTTGGTAAAACTTTATGGTCAAGTTCACCTCCTCCTTCCACTTTTTGCTCTTTTATATCTGAAATTCTATGTGAAAGAGAGGGTGATGAATTATTTTACCAAAAATATATGTTGGTGGAAATAAATGTGATCATTGTGGAAATCTAATTTTGTTTCACTCAAAGTATCATATTGATATGAATGATCAATCATTTTCTAATATAACAGTCAATTGGAAGAGATATGAATATATCAACATCACGAATCCACATTCTTCAAATGTTATTTCCAAAAGGATTGATTTGAAAGTAGATAAAATCTGTGTGATATATTTTTTGAAGAAGTTTGAAGAAAAAAATTATAAATACACCAAGAATTCACAGAGAGCTCGATGGAAAGATATACAATTCAAAAAATCTCGTGAAGTGTTTCCACCAGGGACAATTTTGTTTATAATTGATTTTGTAGAGAATTACACATTCACTGCACAAAAAGAAATACAAAGTGAATATTATCATTCTGATCAAATCACTACATTTTTGCACGTTCTATATAGACATGTTCAACATAGTCTTGATAACATAGAAAGAACCAATGACAAAAGAAATGTTATTAAAGAATATCACTTTTATATAAGTGATGATCAAGCACATGATACACATTATGTACAACATTGTTTTGATAAATTTTATGATTCATTGAAAGAGAATGACATTGGATTCGATCTACATTAGATATGGTCAGATGGATGTGCAGGTCAATTCAAATGTCCATGATCATTTTATTGGTTGTGTCGTCTTCATAAGAAATCAAACATTACACATTGTTGGATTTTTTTTAGATTGGTCATATAAAAGAAGAGAACGACGGTGCAGGGGCATGTGTAAAACAAACACTTTGAAGGTATCAGATTAACCCTCATGCTAATCGATTTTAATCCGTTGATTATGTTGTTGAATTGTACAAACTGGTACTAATCCATGAAAATAATCTGTCAAGAGATATGCGCAGGGGTTTACATAGATACATTTTACACATGAACACAAGATATTTTTATTCACATGTTCAAATTTATATGATATTCAATCATTTTCTTGGTAGATTTCAAGTTAACAAGTTCTTGTCTTGTACAAGTTTGTTTTGGTATGTTGGAATCCAAGTTTTAAACAGATTAATCCCATAATCTGGTACAATACATGGGACATGAAAACTGCATTCAATTAAAACAAAATGTTATGAAAATGTGTTTTCATTTGATAGAAGAAATAAATCTTGTTTTTCTTAGTTTGCATAGAGGACACATAATCCATAGAGATTTGCGAAAAATAAAATGCAGAATATGTTAAATCTTGGAGACATACCAAACTTAATATAAAAGGGAAAATGCCACTTGCAAGCTCAGAGGAGATGTAATCAAATGAAACTATAGTGTCAGTTGATGCCGAAAGAGTTTTTGATCTTGTTAGAGAAGGTAATTTTTAGGTTTAAATATTTAAACAACTTGTAGATGTGCTATGTGATAATCTAACACAAACTACTTGTTGGAACATATCAAGTTATTTGCAGGATATGTCTTTGTCGTGGTTGCACTTGTAGAAAACACTGAAAACGTGAAATATTATTTGATGCAATGCACATAACAAAATATGAGGTTATTAGAATATTTTGATGATAACGATTTTATATATGAAAGATGATCCATCGTATTGAAAGGATATTTTTTTCAAGAAACCCACCAAACCAATATGCATGTTCACTTTCAAGACTATCAGACGGATGTCATAAGTTGTCAATATAGTCATTTAGTATGTGTAGCACACATAAATTTAATAGAATTTCAATCAAGAAAAAAAACAAAAGTTAGAAAATAGAAAATGTCCAAAGCCAATCATGAACGAATAATTGAAGTTGGCATACCATTACGATTTCTTTAAACAAGTGACATGCACATTCCAGAATTTTATATCTTGCATTGAAAGCACACATATTTATGAATATCTAGGATTCTAGAATCGTTTGGTTTAGTTTACTTTAATGGTTCATTCAAATAAGGAACTATATTTTTGATGAATTATAAAGTTTACCGAGCCTTATTTACAATTTGAGGGAATAACCTATATATTGTATAGGGAACCTAAAATGACCTATACTTTGGGTGATTATACTAATCCTACAAATTATCCATCATATACACAAATCCTTTAATGCATAACCAATTTACTACATAAAGGATTGGTGTTCATTATTTCCAATGATTGAAATGCCTTTTCATATGAAGAGGATAACTTCATATCAAAAATAGGACCCATTTCCAAGTCATTATAAGGGACTATTGATGGCTTAGAAATTT
>JZKD02S1627241.1:0-15885 GCA_000966675.3 Picea glauca | reverse complement strand
GTTTCTGAAACCGTAAAACTGTTTTGTAACCATTTATATAACTCTTATGAAGTCAATAATAATAGCGTTCATTTCCCAACATTTCCGTATTCTTCCTTTATTTCTGTTTACTCTTCCTTTATTTCTATTTACAAGATAAAGGTTATACCGAAAATTAGGCTATGGAGCAAATATTTGTAAGTAAAAGTATGAATAAGTCAACGAGTGGCAAGTAGCCAGGTCCAAGAAATAGCAACGTAGAGAAGAAATGGAAGAAATAGTGGAGGCATCATTGTTACACACATATGAAAGATAATGAGTGTTGGAATATGTAACTAATACTTAGTTCTGATTACATATGTGGTTGAAATGATTATTTATCAATACTAAAGTTGGTATTTAATTAGAGAATCTATTGGTATTTAATTAGAGAATCTATTCTTAGTGGTTGAAACTAGGTTGATGTGAAAACTAGATACTTTCTAGAATGATGTGAGATTAAGATAGAAATATTAACTTAATATGATGATCAAAATAATTTGTATATCTTAAAACAAAACTTGTTGTATTTATATGTATACAATTATATTGATTAAAAAAACTGCTCAAAATATTTTTTTGTTGATTGTAAATGTCTATCAAATCCTATTTTGATGCTTGTAAGTGTCTATCAAATCCCCAGGACTAGTCTAGCATTCTCTCGCCCTTCAATTTCGCTCGTAGGAAAATTGGGCCTCGTTATATTACTTTCCAGATCGTATGGAAGAATGTTCATAGGAAAATTGGGCCTCATTATATTACTTTACAGGCATTATATTACTTTACAGGTCGTATGGAAGAATCGTGATAGAGGATGGCGGGACAGATTCTTGAAGACGAGGGTTTCCATGTTTTTCCATGCGATGGGGTATTCATCTTTATATGGTTTTATAAGAGTTTCTTTGTCCGTTTCTTTTCAATTGTCATCAATGGATTCCCGATTAGGATCTTCCATGTCCTAAGAGCTCGATAAGTAGGCGTTGTAGCTTTTTAGAGCAGTTGCTGAAGGAGGATTGGAGCAAAAAGGCTAAAAAGATGCAAGATATGCAAAGGTATATGTGAACTAAGTTGTGTTTTATGGACAAGGGATTCATCTTAATCTTATGGTTTGGGAAATGCACAATGTTTACAAGAATTCTTAGAGAAGTGTTTGATTGTATTTTTCTAATCACATTGCACGGAGAGTGAAAAGGTTTGAGATTGTAGAAAGAAGAATGAAAAGGTTTGAGATTGTAGAAAGAAGGACAAGGATAGAAATGTTATAATGGAGAGTTCTTTTGAATTTGATTCAAAAGAAGTTGATAACCATGGAAGTTTTGTGGCAACAAATATTTCTTTGAAATTGATGATAGTTCACTTAAGAATCTATCATGCACAAAGCAATTTTATATTTTATTAATTAATCAAGCACATATTTATAGAAGAATTTTTTTTTAATAGAATAACAAACTTGTGAGGAAATCTCTCAACCACACACATAAATATGATCTGATAGTTAGAGAAGATTTTCCACAACCAACAGGATTTAACAAAGTCAAACCAATCTCTATTAAAGTAGGCATTAACTCTAACACCCTGTTGATGCTTACATCACAAAGAACTATACTGAAATCAAATACACAATCTATCCACTCTGAAATCTCCTTTCACCACCATTCACTCAAGCTACCACTTGATCCATTTAAGATACCCCAAAAATAGTCTAGATATCGAATCATCCTATTGACATACTTCCACCTGTCAAAGTACATGGTCTACGGCCACATACTTTCATGTGTCAAAGTATGCATTCTGCAAGTTATTTTAAAAAGCAGTCTATATATTGAATGTATCCAATACTTAATTTTGAATGTATCTAATAGTTAATCATACAACTTGATCTTTTTGGCATACACATACACACAAAAATAACCTGTAACAGTTGTTCTTGAAGCAAGTAAGGACAACCAGAAACACTAGCTTATAAGAGGTTGTAGTCATAACAAAATTAGTGATTGTGTTCTTGTAGCAAGATGGGGCTGCCCCATACACCAACTTAAGTTAAGTTACCATATTTTATGGTCGGTTCTTCATTTAAAAAACTTTTCAAAGTTTTCACAGTCTACCGACCAAAGAAAACAACAAATTCCACACATATCTCTGAAAGCTAAGAAACTGGACGGGTCAAACATGCAACAGAAAAAACTATGGTCGTGTTTTGGAGAGGAGCGCATCACACAAGCCACGATCCCAGTGGTGTTCAATTGAACATAAAGAAGATATCACGAAAATAATAACTATGTCGAGTGTTACAGTGGTTTAGACTTAATAAAAAGTATCAGTCCAACTCCCACAACGATCTGGCTAACCAGAAATGTGAGGCTCTTTTACTTTATAATTTGGTTGACACAAAAATACGACCATCCAAATACCTCCATGAACTACAAATCTCTGCAAGATGCCTCAGTGATACCTTCAATCTCTGTCTTTTCTCTTGATCCAACCTCTAACCACGATGGTGTGGCTCTGTGGTTAGGCGCCTTCTCTCCGACCACTGTGAACTCATTCTCTCTTATAATTTTTTATGATCCCAAACGAACTTCAAATATTCTTCACGCTGATCTATACATCTCCATTACATTCGTGATCCAAAGATGTGGACTCCACCTCTTCGATCATCGTTCTCATCCTTCTGTTATAATATGATCTCGCTTTTCATCTAATCAAAACAATTTTTTGGATCTCACATTAAACCACCACAATCTTCTTTTCTGCTGACTGGAAATTCGTGCTATTATTCACGTACTGCAATCTTAATAGGTTCATTTACATTCTTACGGCTACTCCTCTCAAACAAACAACCATTTTCCTCTTTAGTGTCAATCTTCAAACCAAACCCACACTTGCAATCACCTTCCTACGCTACCAACTTAGCACAACAACACACTCTATGTTCATCTATGTACATAAAATTAACATTGCTAAAATTGCATGATAACAGCCCCTCTCGTGAGAGAGTCAGGGTTAAGCCTGCTGAACATTATGCACCTAGCTGAACATTACGCACCTAGCAACATTGGGATGGCGTCGTATAAACGCTAACTACATCGTTTTCTTTTAATTGGTGGCCAAAAAATTTGCAATTTTGATCTGGGTCTATTTACAGATCCCTGAAACGTCTCTTGGATAGCAAAAATTACACGATCAAATCAGAGTTTTTGAAATAGAAAAATTACACGATGAAACCAGAGGTTTTTTTATTTCCTATCATGTTTTTGATTTCCTATCAGTTACTGAAATTGCAAAACATACACGCTGAAAACAGGGTTTTGGATTTCCAGCATATTCACTGACAGAAAAATTCACCGAAAACGATAAAATAAACGCCCGAAGTGGGACGTGACTAGACTTTAGCCCACGCCTACTGGAATAAGCTGGTTATTCTGATCTGGAGGGTCAGATCTATTTGAATTGAAAATTCTCAAGCTAAGTAAACCTAGTGTAGATTGCACATACATTTATTATAAACTGTCCACAACTAAGTTTCTTGTTTGACAAGGGCGTTGTCTAAACGTGGTATGTTTTGGCATTTTTTCTACCGGGATTTCGTATAAAATTAAACCAAAAAAGATCTAAAACATATAACGTTTAGAATCCAACTTTTAGAAACACGGAATTATTTGAATTCTAAATATGCAAATCCAGGAAGTTAAAGGATATTAATATTGGAACATACATTAAGAAAAGCGTTAAAATGGATGGATTGGAATACTTATTACTGACCTGGAAGTGGCGTATTCGTAATGTTTGCCGGTTGTTGAAAAGACTATGACTCCCACTTCCGCATCGCACAGAATCCCCAACTCTCGCGCTTTCTTCATCAATCCATTACGCCGTTTGGAAAAAGTCACTTGCCTGTTCGTACTATTCTCAATGCGTCTTACAACTACTCTTCCCCGCCCCATTCCAAACTTTCTTGCTACACCAAAAAATCCACAGCGTCTCTCTCTCTCTCTCTATATCGAACTTACTACAATCATGGCACTTCCCGATTCCCAGATCAAGGAATCTGTTTCCGAGTAAACTAGGCCAATTAATACTTAGATACGAGGGTTTCAAGCAGTATGTAATGCCCAGACTCACAGAAGATTTATTAACCGGCCTTATAACTGCAATTTCTTAACCGTGAAAGAACAGCTGTCATCAGTGCCGGTAATGATTATTATATCCAGAAAGAGAGATGCATTATTTAAGATAAAAAGAGAAAGGTAAGTAAATGGGGTTATTGATTAGAGCAAGCAGGCGGGCTAACCTGCTGGCGCGGTGGTTCCTGTTCCAGTTTCCGGTTATAAAGGCGCTAAACTGGCGATAAAATAAGTGATAGGGAATCCCCTACTTCGGGCAAATGTTCAGCGTAAAGTAGGTATATACCGATTGTCCGTTCGTTGAATCGGACGCACGAGAGGCTAAGTCGACGGTTGGTGGACTCCGAACTGGTGCGTCCGATTGGCCATGATGATGCAATTTATGTCTGTTTATTGGGAGGTGCGTCGCGAAACGTGTGTCTGGTATTTTGACTGGTATTTTGAGACTTTTCTGTCCTGGGGCAGCTTGCAGGTTTTTCTCATCCCTAGGCATTTTTAATTTCCTTGCCCTCTCTGAATTTGATTAGTTTAACTGGTAAGCATTTTCAATCGTCAACTCCAACTTATCTTCCCTCCATTTTCTTTCACATCAACATCGCTCTCCGAACCTCTGAGTGGATCTCCACTTCCTGAAAAATTTTAAACAATGCTTTAATGAATTATATGGGGCAGCCACATGCATGAATCGCTTTCCACAAATAGAAATTGGGTACACGGAGAGGGAAATAACGCCACATTTATTGATGCACATTCTTGCGATTCACAATGTCCTCTTCTTTCGACAGCTGGCCAAAAATAACGATAATAATATAATAATTTAACTTAATTTAGCCCATTGAAGAAGACTAATGAGCTCCCAATCACAGTATTTGGTTCCTTTTCAATTGTCTCTCCCAACTTACAAGGCACATTCTTGTCATCTTCTTACAAGGATATTCTTTCTCTTCATTTCTTTTGGAATTTATATACGAAGTAGTGTATTCAAATACTATTTTATTCTTCCAGGGTTAGTTATCATTTTTAAGCAAATGGCATCTTTATTCTTTTTCGGGAGGGGTCTCTTTCAAATGGAAAAATATCTTAAAATACAAGTTTTTTATTAAATTGCCAATAAAAACTTACAAAAGAGTGAAAACGACCATTAAGTCTAAGCTTATAAGCTATACCATATTCTAATTTTATATATAATAGTCATAATTCTTTTTAAAATTCGTATAATTATTTGGGAATTCATATTTATTATAAGTTAAATTGAAATGTATGGTCAACTTTGATTTTTTTTTTAATCTTGAAAATAATTGCAAAATATTTGAATATTAATATAAAACTTATTTAATGTAATAAAGTCACACATATAAAATACCAATTATAATATTTAAATAAAGTAATTAAATTGTAACAATAGTACAACTATTTATAATCATTAACATAAATGGAATCAACTTTATTGTATCAAATGATTTTATTATATGTAGTAAAGTCACACATATAAAATACCAATTATAATATCCAAATAAAGTAATTAAATTGTACCAATAGTACAATTATTTATAATCATTAACATAAATGGAATCAACTTTATTGTATCAAATGATTTTATTATGATAAAAATATGTGTTACTTCATTATAATAAAAATATATTATTTATATTTTTTTCATATTTTTTATATGTTTGGATGGGATGCTATCCACGATACATGAGCTAGGTATAAGGGTGTGGGATTCGCTACATCATYGCTTTGGWACATTAAAGGAACAAAATACAGGAGGTTCAGGTTAACAACTTCTAGTACTTGGTCATCAATACAACATTAACAACCATGACCATGTCGATGGCTAATGCCATAAGGGTGCAGGAGGTTCAGGTTAACAACTTCTAGTACTTGGTCATCAATACAACATTAACAACCATGACCATGTCGATGGCTAATGCCATAAGGGTGYATTAGGTCTTGTGGGCTCTCCATTCTATTTTTGGCATTCAAGTTGGGTGTAATTGTTTTTGCAGTGAGTGGAGGAACACATATTAGGAAAACTCTATTTGGGTGGGAAACACTTCAAGATTTACCATGCCACCACAAAGGGGGTGCTCAAAGCACAGAAGGGGTGACCACATTCTAGTCGAGCAACATTTATCTTCGGCTGTAGGTCGTGATAGTTGAGACAACAAAAGACAATGTTCCATGAGTTCTTCATCGAGCTCGGCCTCCGCTCATCAACAAGAAAGTGGACATACTTCTACAGGTTGGGGATCTTAAATTGAATGGTTTGATCGTCATGGAAATTCGTTGAGTTATGCTCCAAAATATTTCTTGGGGTTTCCTTCTCCAGATAGTCCTCCATAGGACTCTCCTCGCAGGAAATATAGCCAAGGCCATGGTGCACCTTCTTCCGGCCATCCTGTCCCTCAAATGGATGGAGACTCTCATTGTATATTTGAAGCCCTCAACTTGTTCTAACAGTTGATTTTTGCGCTCCATAGTGAGGTCTTCGATCTCAAATTTTGCCTCAAGCTCTTGTACCAACGTATCTCCCTTTCAACAGATGCAAGAAACAACTAGGATGAATCAACACCTCCTGAGGCAACTGGCATAAAAGGGCCCAGTCTCCTTCCTCTAGCGTATATTTGATGGCACTTCTCATGAATACCAGGTTCAACATTTTCTTTACTGGTTTTTATTTTGGAAGTTTTTATATGGAACAAATCTCTAGTATAATTGTTTGTATAGATGTCAAGCTATGGTTATATTTTTTGACCATATAAGACATATTTTTTTAAACATTCAGTTGGAGCAGAGTTGGTTTCTAGGTATGACAACTCTAGCTCGAGTAAACACTCAACAGTGTTTAATATTTTTTTTATGAAAAGTAACTTATAGAAATCTTACTCAAATATATATATATATATATATATATATATATATATATATATGAACAAAAACATATTTTTCATATTTTTAAATATGAATAAAAAAACTCTTTATTCATATTCTTTGTTATGTAAATGCATATCTCTGATTCTGTGTACTAATAAAAATAAAAATAACATCCTATTAAAGTGAGAAATCCCTAATTATTATTTTTAGTGATTGAGTGACGAAGGAAATCATCAAAGAAGAAATATTTGTCTTGTACATTGCACACATGATGCCTCATTGTATTAAATATTTAAAGCCCCGTATCAATTATTTTAATGTCGTCACCATATTAGCGGTCACAATAACTTTATTGAATATTTTAGAGCTATCATATCCCTTAATATCATATTGAAAGAATATAGTATCAAGAGAAGATACGAGTCACCATCCTTTGGTAAGCAAGAGACATCATTTGAGTAGTGTGAGTCACCATCCTTCGGAAAGAAAGAGCCATGATTTGAGTAGTCCTTACTTGAGAGAGAGTAGCCACCAATCGATTGTCAATAAATACAACTGTCTGTTGGAGATATTAATTACAAATCATGAGCTTCACATTTACACAGACTCTATCTATTAGGGAAAACACAGACACTTCTCTGTCAGACACGTCAAGCAAGAGTGTTAGCAAGGGTTTTATTTAATGATCCGATATTTATCTTTCTCAAGATTTTTTATGCATATGAAAGTCAATCAAAATTTATTGTCACCTTAATTGTTTGAGTCATCTTTACTTCTACAGGAAGTCTTAGTTTTATCTATATATGTTTGAGTCTGTAAGAAGTAGAATGTAGAGTGTATGTAGAAGGAAAAGAGCAGAAGAAACAACAATAATTTTGAAGGTTGTAAGGAAGGTCTGAGAGCACAAGATTAGTGTCTGTAAGTATGAAGAAATTGTTGGAGTTGAAGCTCTGCATTTCAGTACATTATGTAACTGCGCGCAACACCAACTCTGTGATACAATGTGCAACACTTACAATTAGTAATACACCAGTTATTTGTGGGTTGATGTGATTTGTGTATGAATGATTTCAAGTCTTTGAATCCTGTCATATATTTAGAAAATATAAAGTTAGTATTAGCAGGTTGCTTTATTACCCCGCAAAAAGAAATCGTGCATCACATTGTTTTAACACAGCGCACATTTTCTAGTGAAGTTTGTCACCACACAAGAAGTTATGAAAAGCTCAGAACATAGCATTGAGTTGCATAGAGTAGCATTGTGTGCTACATATATGAGATCTTGTATCATAGAAAGGTTTATCAAAGTAAGTTTCAAGAGAAACAACTTTGTTGTAAGGTGAAAATATGGCCTCTACTTCAAATCTGCAACTTCCCACTTTTACAAGCCATAATTATGAGTTATGGTCCTCGACTATGAAGGAGTTATTTTGGGGTCAAGATGTATGGGAGATATTCGAGAATGGCTATGTGGAACCAACATATCAAGCATCGTACAATTCCCTCACACAATATGAGAAGGATGTCTTGAAATATCAAAGTAAAAAGGATAGAAATATGATGTTTTACATACATCAATCCATGCATGAAAGCATACTCCCAAGAGTTGCATAAGAAAAGCAAGCCAAGGAAGCATGGGACATATTAAAAAATTCTTATCAAGGTATGGACAAAGTCAAGACTTCAAAACTACAATTTTTTAGAAGATATTTTGAAACTCTTTCAATGAAATATATAGATTCAGTAGATTCCGCTTATACCCATGTTATTTTCGTCATAAATAAGATTAAGTCTCATGGAGAAAACATAGAGGATATAAAGTTTGTTGAGAAGGTAATTAGGAGTCTTCCTCCTAAACTTGATACCCTAGTTGTGACATTACAAAAGAACAAAGATCTGAGTCAGTTTAACCTAAATGAACTGCAAGATTCCCTTATTAATCATGAACACAGATTAAATAGGTCAAACATGTCATTAGAAAATGCATTTTCCACACAGTCATCTATAAGTCATGGAATAGGAAGGAGGAGATCTAACTCTAGAGGCATAGGAATAAGTTTTGTTATATGTGGATACATCAATAGTCCTAGAAATACTAGTGGAAGAGGTATCTTGGTACATTCTCAAGGATTCCTACTCACTCAAAATGGATTTCAGAGAAGTGAATGTGAGCCAACACTGTACATCAAATCAAATCAAAAAGGTAATATTTTAATTGTTTTCCTATTTGTAGATGATTTGATTTTTACAGGATATTTTGGCATAGAAGAATTTAAGTCAGTCATGAAGGATGAATTTTAAATGATTGATTTGGGGCTTATGAGATATTTTCTAAGTATTGAAGTTCACCAATCCAAAAATGATATATTTATTTCACAATCTAAGTATGCACATGAAATCTTGAAAAAATTCAACATGATAAATTCAAAAGCAACCCCAACACATTTCATAGTAGGATTGAAGTTAATCAAAGACTACGAAGGGTCCAAGGTGGATGCCACACTATTTAAAAGGGTGGTAGGAAGTCTTATGTATTTAACAAAAACAAGGCCTGATATTATGTATGGAGTGAGCATAATTTCAAGGTTCATGGAAACTCTAAAAGAATCCCATTAGAAAGTAGGAAAAACAATTTTGAGATATGTGAAAGGAACAAAAGATTTTTCCATTTTGTATTCTACCTTAGAAGATTTTAAACTTACCAGATGTGCTGACAGTGATTGTGGAGGCAGCATAGATGACAGGAAAAGTACATCTGGGTATATATTTCATTCCCAAACAGGTATACTGTCATGGGCATCAAGGAAGAAGCCCATAGTGAGTCTTTATTCAATAGAAGTTGAGTACATCGCAGCTACAAATACAACTTGACAAGCAGTTTGGATGAGAAGAATGTTAAATTATTTGTTGCAGGAACAAAAAGAACCAACTAAATTGATTTGTGACAACAATTTAGCCATCATGTTTTCCAAGAATGACATGTTTCATAAGAAAACCAAGCATATTGATACACGATATCATTTTATCATAGAATTGGTGAATAACAAAGAAATTTGTTTAGAATTTTCTATGTCTAAAGAACAAGTCACAGATATATTTACAAAAGATTTGGAAAGAGATGCATTTTAGAAACTACGTAGTTATCTAGGAGTTAGTGCAGTAACAAATGTTTGACAATTTATGTCAATTCATTTTTTTGATGCAAATTTTGTATTGTGTAAACTCACCTACTTATAATTAAATGGGACTAATGGAGATATTAATTTCAATTCATGAGTTTCACGCTTACGAGTGAAATCATGAAGTTGGGTAACAGTTTTGTGAGAATCATATTTCCAAAAATCCTATTGACATTTTTTCGGTTGAACTAATAATTATTTCAGGTGAAAGACACATTTTTTCAGCAGAAAATTTTTTCGTTCACACCTTTAGACATCAAATCAAATGGTACCATGACGATGGCCTCGACTTCTTTGTACCATATTAGTTGAATGGATTCTTTTTCCAGTAACAATTTTCGGCCGAAAAGATGTTTCGATCGAAAAACAATTTCAGTCGAAACACATTTTATATATCACCCGCACATCGCTCTATTAACATTTTACTAAACTGTTTGAATGGTGGTTGATGTACATTATCTTTATCTCTTGGTTGGTGCTAGCGGACATTGTCGTTGGTGGTTGGTGTTGGCAGTCATTGCTGCTGGCGGTTGCTGTGGGAACTTTCCATTGGAGTTTGTTGCAGGCGGTTGTTGTCGGCAGTTGGTTATGGAGGTCATTGCTACTGTTCTTCTCCAATGGTCCAGGTAAATATATCCTTATTCCAGTTAATTAATTTTTAAGAAGTTTTACAGTTTTTGTTTTAGGAGGTTGACAAGGCCGAATTCGGCCCTGTCCATGTACAAGGACAGGCTCAAATTAGACCTTGTCCATATATTTAATTTCCACATTTACCTTAAATTTATACATCACTATTGTTAATAAGAATGAACAAAACCCTCATATTAAACTTTATTATTTTATTTTTGCAAAAAAGAAGATTCCATTGATTTGATTCTACATATTAAAATAAGATTCTTTAAGTTGATTAGGATTGACGTTTCTTTTTATTTTAAATATATGATCCACCAAATACCATGGATATGATATGCCTGAGTCTACTACCACCTTGGATCAACTAGCACCAAACATTAGACAACTCGATAAACAAATATTGTTAAACTATTTAATTTTATGTTTTAATATTTCAACAATATTTTAATGAATTCGGGCCTGTCCATGTACATGGACAGGGACAGGGATGAATTCAGCCCTGTCCATGTACAGGGACAAGGTCAAATTTGAACCTGTCCATATATTTAATTTCCACTTTTACCTTAAATTTATACATCACTATTGTTAAGCAGGATCAACAAAACCCTCATATTAAACTATTTTATTTTATTTTTGCAAAAGAGAAGATTCGAGTGGTTTCATTCTACATATTAAAATGGGATTCTTTAAGTTTATTAGGATTGATGTTTCTTTTTATTTTAAACATAGGATCCACCAACTAACATGGATATGATATGCCTAAGTCTACTACCACATTGGATCAACTAGCACCAAACCTTAGACAACTCGATAAACAAATGTTGTTAAACTATTTAATTTTATGTTTTAATATTTCAACAATACTTTAATGAATTTGGGTATGTCCATGTACATGGAGATAGCTGAATTTGAGCGTGACCCTGTACAGGGACATGCCCGAATTCGACCATGTCCATGTATAGGGAAAGGCCTGAATTCAACCATGTCAACCACTTTTACCTTAAACTTATATATATTTAATTTCCACTTTTACCTTAAAGGATTAAACACTTCATTATTATTATTTTTATTATTTTTTATAATTCATTATAAACCCTACCTTAAATCGTGAAGAGGACTAGTGGAATCTAGACAAATCAATTGAGTAAAAAAAATATCGCAGAGGAGAAAAACTAAAATTATGATAAATAGGGAAAAAATTAAAATTACAACAAATCAATTGGGAAAACAAAAGGTTAAAATTACAACACAAAATGACAAAACGAGACAAAACAATCACTTTAGTCCTTGTAACATAAAAGAACAATATCTACTAATAATAATAATAAACTCTTCAAATACAAAGATTTTAGACGAGATATGCTTGCACTTTCAAAACGATCTGAGTTTATGACAATTTTCCAAGCATACCTCATTGATTCCAAATGCACTTGTTGTCCATAAACCATTTTTTTATTCAGATAATAATTAAAAGAGATGTATGTGTACATTACAACTCACCAATCCATTATAAAGCTCACAAAGTAGTATATTTGTCATAGCCATTCCTATATTATAAACTTTTTTCACTTATCCATTCAGTTAAGTTAGTCAACTTACATGGCCATCATCATTTTAGGAAACTAAAATACAACATTGCTTTCATCCACATCTTTAAATATTCTATGCCCATCTGGAAAACACCAGAGATCCCTTGTCACTTACTTCCATAAGAAAACCAAGCCTGCTAAATTGGGCACTGAAGACTTAATTATCATATCCTAGGGAACTAGATCAAATCATATCCATACAATATTAATGTATAAGTATATTGACAACCTAATGTTTAATTTCATTATTGATACATCATACACCTTCATTGTTGAGAAGCCATAATTGTTGAGAAGACATAGTGGCAACAGTTGCACTTGTTTTAATTTATTTTGATGTATAATATTTTAGTAGTTTTACAGTTTGTGTTTTAGGAGGTTGACAGGGCCGAATTCGGCTCTGTCCCTGTACATGGACGGGCCCGATTTTAATATTCAACCCCAATTTAAAATTTCACAATAATCTATATTTATTTTAAAAAAAATTCCTAAATGTCAACTTCGCTTCAAAATGGTTTTGGTTTTATCAATAACAATGAACTTACACAACAAGAATATTGAGTCTCAAATCTTATTTTTAAATAATTCTTACACAAATTTAAATTTTATTGATAGGGACTACTATCATGCAACAATTGCACTTGTTTTATTTTATTCTGATGTATAATTTTTTATTAGTTTTACAGTTTG
This sequence comes from Picea glauca, assembly GCA_000966675.3. Lineage (NCBI taxonomy): Eukaryota > Viridiplantae > Streptophyta > Pinopsida > Pinales > Pinaceae > Picea > Picea glauca. Next base: position 2,775 of record JZKD02S1627241.1, on the reverse strand, counting down.
TGTTTTAGGAGGTTGACATGGCCGAATTCGACCCTATCCATGTACATGGAAATGATTGAATTCGGGATTGTCCCTGTACAGAGACAGGTCTAAATTTAATATTCAATCCTAATCTATAATTTCACAATAATCTATATTTAAGAATATAGGGGCTTTTGCAGTGCAAGATATTAGATATTATTTTCGATATTAACTGCGTAGTGTAAGTCATTAATCTTTGACCCATATTCATGAGTATTACTCGCAACTGACCAATATTTATGATGATTTGAATAGTCCACTTAGCACTCATTACATCGGGTGATGCTCATAGGGGTGAAGAAGTGGGATTAATGACTTACACTACGTAGTTAATTCCGAAAATAATATCTAATATATTGCACTGCGGAAAGCTATATATGCTTAAATAATAAGAGTGAAAGGATCTATAACGTGGTAGTTCATAAGGCACAATACTTGCTAAGGTTTTGAAAATGAGGTAGCAATCTAAGTGGGCTTGATTGTGGCAAAAACTCCACATTTAAGCGTGCTTGAGCCAGAGGTGTCTTGGGATGGGTGACCACCTGGGAAGTCCTGGTTACCAAGTGTAAGCCTCAGAAGTGACGATTGATGTTATATGATTCATTTCGTTGGTTTCAATCCCACTTCTTCACCCCTGTGAGCATCGACCGATGCAATGAGTGCTAAGTGGACTATTCAAATCATGAGAATTATTGGTCAGTTGCGACTAATACTCATGGATATGGATCATAGATTAATGACTTACACTACGCAGTTAATCCCGAAAATAATATCTAATATCTTGCAATGCGGAAGCCCCTATATGCTTAAATAATAAGAGTGAAGGGAGCTCTAACTGGGTAGATCATAAGGCCCAATACTTGCTAAGATTTTGCAAATAGGGTAGCAAGCTAAGTGGGCTTGATTGTGGGGAAAACTCCACAGTTAAGCGCGCTTGAGCCAACGGTGTCTTTAGATGGGTGACCACCTGGGAAGTCTTGGTTACCGGGTGTAAGCCCCAGAAGTGATGATTGATGCTATGCAATTCATTTCGTTGGTTTCAATCCCACTTCTTCACCCCTATGAGAATCAACTGATGCAATGAGTGCTAAGTGGACTATTCAAATCATGAGAATTATTGGTCATTTGTGACTAATACTCATGGATATGGGTCATATATTAATGACTTACACTACACAGTTAATCCCAAAAATAATATCTAAAATGTATATTTAAATTTTAAATTTTTCCTGAATTTCAACTTTCTTTTAAAATGGTTTTGGTTTTATCAATAACATTGAACTTACACAAAAATGATATGCAGTCTCAAATGTTTTTATCTTACATAATTATTGCATAGATTTAAAGTTTATTGATAGGGATTGCTACCATGCAACACTTGCATTTGTTTTATTTTATTTTGATGTATAATTTTTTAGTAGTTTTATAGTTTGTGTTTTAGGCAGGGCCAAATTCGTCCCTATCCATGTACAAGGAGAGGGTTGAATTTGGCCATGTTCATGTATAGGGACAAACCCAAATTTGAGCATGTCCTTATACACAGACAATTCTGAATTCGGGCCTTTCCCTGTACCTGTATATGGACAGGGTCGAATTCGGGCCTATCATTGTAAAGGGACAGAGTCGAATTTGGCCCTCTCCATGTAAAGAGACAAGCCCGATTTCATTGTCGTTGGTTCAGGTAAAGATATCCCTTTCTCAGATATATTATTTTTTAGTTATTTACAGTTTGTGTTTTAGCAGGTTGACAGGGTTGAATTCGGCCCTGTCCATGTACAACGACAAACCTGAATACGTGCAATATCTTGTATTAATTAGTTGAATGAATTCAAAATGATTCTCTTACTTTCATTTTCTATGTATTTGTCTGCAAAAAATATAGAAACCACTCATATAGTTAATTGTTGTGTGGGATTTTGGTTTATTTTTTTTATTGGTTAAGTACCAAGATGAGATAATGTGTGACCTTCTTCTCTCTTAGGATGGTCCATTTCACCTAGGAGCAGTTAAGAGGGCATGATCATAATAGTGATCTCCGTCGTATGCTGGGATGTAAACTATTATAAGTTATATCATGAGAATAATGTGGACATTCTGTCATTCAAGAAGAACTTACCTTGTTGACTTTGTCTTGAATCCCCCCTTGCCTGAGTTACGCCCCCCTTAAGTTATTTTTGGGTTTTTGGTTTTGATCTTTGCTTGTTCCTAAATAAAGTTATCCACTTTGATTTTGTATCCCCTCTCCTTGACTTGTTTTTTCTTGTTGATTTTTATGATTTAACAATTAATATTTTATGTTATAAAATATTATATGTTTAAATTATTTAATCCCCTCGAGAGAGTAAGAAAATATTGGAGATTGTGTTTTATTCATTGTAGAACTTTATGGATGTATATCAAAAGATGGGGCCAATGACTAATAGTTTTATCAATTTGATGAGGAGACAAAATTCAGAGGTGATGGGCCCTGATAAATGGGACCTAGTAAAAAGTAGAGTTTCAAAAGAAGATGCAATTTCTATGTTTGATTTCAAAGAGGGGTCAAAGTGAAAGATGTTGAAGGTGCAATATTTTAAGCATCCCAACATAGCGAGACATATTGATAATATATTTTTGGAAGCATATGGGAAGTTTTCATGGAATGATGAGGTTCCACCTTACTTTAATAGAGACTTTAATGCATATTTTTTCATGGACATGCACCTTGATTATACCATCATACTGTCTAATTATTATGGGGTTAGTAAGGGACAA
>JZKD02S1627230.1:122044-139640 GCA_000966675.3 Picea glauca | reverse complement strand
AGGCTCCACAACCAACAAATCTTTGCTTTGCCTTTCATATAGTACTCAATGTTTGGAATTTAATTAATTAATGGAAAATAAGGAGCTTGGAAAAAGGTTGCATTGAGAACGAGGATACAACACACCCTCTACAAAGGCACCCATAAATGAGACAATATGAGCCCTTGTATGTCAAGAAACCCCATGCGCAAAAGTCACAACCCCATGCACCTCGTACTCTTTTACATGACTTAGAGAGGGTTCTCCTGGGAAACACTCCTTGACTTGGGGAATGATATACCCAATAGAGCACCATGACAACCCTCTCATACTTAAATTTGGCAAGTTGTATAAGGTCTTTGAGCATTTGTTTATTTTGAAAAGGGGGGATTTGATGCACATGTTTGGGTGGTTATTTTATTAAATATGGCTTACTTGGCATGATACTTGTGACTCGTGGACCCTTGGAGGGCGTACATGTTTGTCTTTATAGGGCCTTGTGAGGGGAACTCTTGTTCATGGAGGCACAAGGTTGCTTTGACCTTCATATGGGCATGAAGCCCACATGTTGGATGATTTTCCCCCTCTCATTGCAGGCTTGGGAGGATGAATGTTTCCTTTGGAGACATTTGGCCACCATGAGATGATCACATTGTAGCCCCTTGCACCTAAACGTTGGCCTTGGAAGGCCTAAAACGTCACTTTCTATGCCCTAGACGTCACATGGAGGCTAGGGATTAGATGGGGTTCTCATAGTTTGATGGTGATGTGACGTGGTTTGACAAAGAGAGAGACACATGGCATGCACTAGAGCACTTGGTGGCAGGGCACATGGCCTTTGGAGGCCCAACTATCTTCATCAAGAGGAAAAACATTTCATTTTGGAGGCCTACATCACCCTTCTAGGGCATGATGTCACCTCTAAAGGGGGAATTACTTTATGTATTTTGTATTTGGAAGTTGTCAAAGGAAAATTAGAGGGTCGACCCTCTTTTATTTTTTTGTTGACAAATTAGAGTTGGATGACCTCATATAAATAAAGGTCATTTCCATCTCATTTTATCATCATGTGCTTGAGAATTACATACACTCTTGGCTGAAATTTCCGCCCTACTTGGAAAATTCGCTCTATCTCTCTTTGGTGCTTTGTAGATGCTTTTAATTGTCTCTTGGTGAAGGAAGGCTAGGCGATATCTCTTAGATTCTTCTTTCTTGGTAATGTGATGGAATATTCTAGATAAATGAGGGTTTTTCATGCTATCTCTTGAACTAGGTAAGGAATTTATGCAATTGTGTTGTTTCTTCTTAGAGGAGTATAAGGTCATACACCCTCCATAAAGATCCATATTTATTTTCATTAAAAAAGCTATTTTGCAAAGGTTGCTACAAGGAGTAAAAGGGCTTACACCCTTGTAGATTTACCTTACTAAGTTTAGTTTTCTCTAGGGAGTAAAAATGATTACACCCCTAGAGAAGCAAAAAACCCTAACTTGTACACAAGAGACTCCATAACCCATTTGATAAGGCACTAATCTACTTGCATTGGAGATTGTATATGCATGCATTGGTATACGTGATTTTTTGAGATATTGCAATTGTTTGAGTTGGATCTAATTCTACATTATATAACCTTTCTTGTGCCTTAAGGGCATATTGACTGGCTAAGTGGTTCTCATTGATGTTATAAATTTATGCTATAGCCAATACGGCTGCACCAAACTCACCTTTATCTCTTGGTTTGCTCATTATTCTACCACTAAATTTCACTTGCAAGCTGCTATAATTAATCTACTAGTTGTTAGCTATTTTTTGGGTGGATTGCTTGTTAATTTTGGTGGCTAGAATTTGTTGTTGTAGAAATTGTTTGCTACAGCCATAATGCTATTAACAAAACTTGTTGATAACTCTACATAACAACCCCCTAATCACCATCAAAATGTTGCTTTAATCATTGGAAGTTTAATTAGTCATGCTAGATTTGTTTCCAACATCTTGTACTTTATTTTTGGTGGTTAAATTTTCCGCTCTTATCATCATTTATTGTTGATCTATATATTTCCATATTTCTACAATTTGGAAAAACAAGGTTACTTGTTGAATCCCCCTTTTTTTTAAGCATCTATCACTATATATTGTCTTTTTCTGGGCAACGCTAACATTGTTTTGCAAGTACATCATCTTTGGCAACCAATTACCCTCTCACGAGAGTCTTTCCCAAGCTTCATATCCACATTTGACCTTGACCTATGGGGGCCCCTCTCATATCCTTTCACTTTCCATCTCAATTCCCTTAGGGTCACTCAGGATTCCCCCCTTGTGGTGATTTCATCATCACTAAAGTGAGAGGAGTGTTTATCTAAGGTGACAGTGGGTAAATACTCTCATAGTTGTCACACCTTTGTGGTTTAGGTTGGGATTTTCCCAAGCTACAATCTGTGTGATAGAAATCCTCAAAATATGTACAATCACTTATTTTTTTGTTTCTTATTTTTCATATAATTCTTGAGCAAATCATCACATTCCTCTTGATCCCCTTCAGTTATTGGGATCTCTTATGGTGCTTCTTGACTATGCATCATCTCATGCATTGTACTACTTCTAGTAGTATGATGTGCATGTTGATGCACTATAGGGGCATTCACTACAATAACAAAAAACATTATAAGGACATGGTTAGTTATTATTCATAGCAGTGTTTCATTAATACAAATATCATTACTATGTTTTTTACCTGGAGGAGTAGTCGACACCATTAGTTGGGTTGCCATCAGTTCCTCTCCTCTCTAAGTACCCTCATCTACATGCTCTACCATTGAAACAAGAAAAGTTATGAGTACACCATCTGTAAGTAAATATTAATAATCATCAATATATACATTTGATTTTAAAGACACGCATATTGTGATAGGGATGCACACCACTAGAATGATGGGATTGTTGTCCATCTTGTCGAATGAACTGTTGTTGATTTCCTACTTAAACAAATAGACACATTAATTGATGGGTTAAACCAATCAATCAATATATTTTTCAAGTAATCAACAAATGCAGTCTTGTCATTTTATTTACCATCTCGTTCTAAGGGTCAGAATGTGTTTTCCCCATCCTTTGTCGACGTTCCACCATTGTTTTAAATATGAACTTGCAAATCTTCTTCGATGGTGACAATGTTGAACATACCCCCCTGCATTGCATAAGATCACGGATTTTGTTTATTGTCTGCAATTAAATAAAATTTGTATGATGATATGAATAATATGGTTAAATTATTTCTTTCTTACAATTCATGATTTTAATCATAGGTAACCACTTTGGCGGAGTTTGTGCTACCTGTGTTTTTCCAGTCTTTCCTTGGTCACTTTAGACATGCCTGGGAGCCTACAAAAGGTTTCAAATATGTTATATATCGCAATATTTTTTGTAGAACTAAAGAAAATTCAACATTTTCAATTCAAAATATCATATACCTTGCAGGTCCAGGTAGTGTCTTCCCTTCTTTTGTCAATGCACTCTCCTTTGCATTGTCTTGTATATTCTTCCATTCCCTCTCAGAAATGGTTATAGGATGATCATACTTAGTTTTTTTTTTTCTATTGAACCCTATATTGATTTCCTACACATTTAAAAAATGTATCGTCCTTCGAGGTGATTTCAGACTTGTTGAACGTATCACCAAACCGACCAACCAAATGGTTAATAAGATTATTTTTTGAATTTTGATTCAAGGCATTCGATCGTGTGTGAATGGTGGGCCCAAAAATATCTAAAGCTTTGTCATGCAAGGTCCTGTAAAAAATGTTGTTTACTGCAAAATGATATGATCATTAGTTTAAAATAATCAAAGAGATGTATGTTTCAATTAAATAATAAAAATTAATTAAGATATTCATAATTACCTAGGATGTGTTGTATCTTCAATAGAACCAAGTTATCATCCACCAAAAAGGTGAGTGGGATTGTTCCCATACTTTTAACATGTGATGTTCCACGATAACAATGTGTAGAATCATGTTCATGAGATTCGCCATGTACAACGTCATGTTCACATTCTAGCGTGCATAGTGGGGGCGTCTCATGGGCCCTAAGTATTACAATCATTTGAGCCATAGATGAAGAGGAAAATATCCTTGAAATTATGTGACTCGTTCTAGGATGTTGTGGGGTCACTGCATCACTACTACCAGCAACGTTCCCATGACCAAGTTGTTGTGTCAAATCCAAAAATTCCTATAGAAATAAAACATTTTTTGTTTAGCTCATATAAAGGTAGCAAACAAAATTTCATAAATTAATATATGTCAGAAATAAATAAATAAATTGTGCTTACCCCATATTGTTCTATATCCTGCATTAAAACTCTCGTCCTTTCTCTACTCTCCTCTGTAGTTGTCTTACAACTAGGCAATTCAAGAAGTTCTCTATTTGCCTTTCTCAAGGCCTTTCTAATTATTTGCAATGGGTTGATGGAATCAAATATTTCATCACCCACATCATCGTGCTCAGGTGTGCTTGTATACATCAATAAATAAACAAGTTAATTCAATTATTGTCAACAAGAATTGATATGGAAATCAATGGTATACCTTCTACAAGTTGGTTAGTGCCTTCCCACGATCACCCTGCCACAATATAAGAAGCATGACATTTTATAATGTTAGAAAATAATATAAGCATGAGCTATTAAAAGGTATGTTAAAGACACAAAAAAGAAAATGTATGGGTCATGTGGGCCTTGGGTCATGTGTTTTGCTCATAACACGATCTTTTCAAATAATTACTTAAAAGTTAAGAAATTTCATTATTTTGCCACTTATTTTAATCGTTCACCCCCAACCCTCTAGACCATCCATGTTCATTTTAGATCTGTATCCATCTTAGGTTTGTCACAATTTTGGCTTTATTCATATCCCATAGGAATGCATCACTCACCCATACATGATCGATTGCAAAGACTTTTGGAATGAAATTCTATCCATACACCAACAAAAAAAACTATCATATCCTCAACATCATGGAAATAAATTGTAGTGCATGTGACAAATTCAACACATTTAGTGAGACAGTTTCCTTAAAGGCTTGGCACATGTTGGTGAGATAGGGGGTTTCATGGATTACTTTCGAGAGAAATCATCCGGGTTCCTATGGAGACTTCAAACATGGACTTCAACAATTATGAAATAGGCAAAATAGTTTTGAAACTATATTGAATATATGTAAAAAGAGTAATGTATTAGATATAAGAAAACATTATATATTGTTTTTGGAAAATCAATTATAGTTAGAATGGAAATCATGATTAGAAATTTGCAAGAGAAAGTGGGACAAGGGATGTAATTTTTAGGGAAACAAGCATAATGCTAGATTTTTAATGTGGATACTTATTCAAAATTCACATGGTAGCAAATTTATAGAAATAAGCCAAAATTATTAAAAAATATCATACATATTTATTGGTCCATGATTTTACACATTATATTATATTATACCTTCAATTCAAGGGATTTGATGCAAGTGTAAAGGATATGCTCTTTTTGATTTTTTGCAAATTGAAAGAATGCACTCTTCTATTGTTGTCCCTTCATCTATGTTTTCTATAGTCTTCAAAGTCAAAACAAAAAATGTTGTACTACGTTTGACATAAGAGAATCTATGGATTTCAACTGGACATATCTTTGGAAAAGAACTCTACAATTTATCTACAAAGGTAACACCTAAAGTAATCTCATAAATGTATTGTTCCAAGACCATCATTTGTCTCTGGAAGCTACATAGAGCAGTTCTTGTATCAAACTCCCAATCTACCATATTATTTAGAAACACAAAAAAAATTGTAGATAATCAAGGGATGCCTTAGTGTCTTTCAGCAGCTTATGACTCACACATATGAAGTTTTTAAGTGCAATTGTATCTACCTCCAGTTCAAGCCAATCTTCCTAAATTTTTATTCCCATTCATACACTGGCAAGTAATTTTTTTGCATTGTCCTCCATTCTGGAAATAGGACCTATTGGGCCCTATTACTTCATAAATATAAATCCATCTCAAAGGCGAGCTCTCTTCTAATAAACAATCTTCGGCCTGGAGATCCTGTAACTCCACATTTTCTTTGACAAGCCTCCTTCCATACTTTCCTCGGGTTACCTTTGGATGTCAGGAAGAATGACCAAATATAGTCCTTTATCAAGTAAAAGTAAAGCCTTTATTACAAGCTATAATGATAATAGTTCAATGAGTACGATATGTTTCAGTGGAGGAACAACATTTTTGGGAGTTGGGGTCACCAAGTGTTACAACTACACCAATGTAAAAACCATATACAAGAAAAATACAATGAAATTTTGTTGGGAACTCGGTAGGATTGTTGATGTTTACCTTATCTCTTTATTAGATCCCAAAACTAGTATGGTGTAATGTTCCCAAGCCAATTTTTTCGTTGGAAACACTAACTGCTCTCTTTTAACTATTGTTTGGATGTGTGTATGCAGGTTTTCTCTTGGAGTTGCATTTAGGGTTTGTTTATTCAGTTATCAAACATATGAACATATATCTGAAGATGCATCATAAAGAAATACAAGAGATAGCAAGAAACACCAGATATGGAATCAAACAACACAGATCTGGCCTTTATTTAGATAATATGAGAAACTTGATACAATAAAAATGTGATCTGGAAGAATAACAGATAAATCCTCTAGCTGGAATATGAGCTGCTACAAAATGCTCAAGACTAGAGATACAAGCCTCCCAAGGATGGATAAGAATATTAATACAATACAATATTAACTTCTTTCCCTCTGGGGTCAAGTCCAAACCCCCCCTGGTTGAAGTTACGCCCTCCTCGATAGCTGTGAAGATCCAATATTTTGGCCTTGCTGCTGGAAGCTCCCAAATGCTACAAAAATCTGTGGAATGATAGATCAGGGCAAGGTAAACCCCCTCTTGAAGTCTCAAGCTGGAATACCAAGATCTGCTCCTCAATAGACTGAAACTTCAAACTAGCATGTGCCCTCCTGAAGACTGCAGAGACCCAATAATTCGGCCATGTTGATGGAGACCTCAAAATACTATGAAAATTTCTGGAATGATAGATCGGGGCAAGGTGAACCCCCTGGTGAAGTCTCTGGCTGAGATATGAAGTGTTTCCCTTCCAAACTGATTAGATCTACTTCCCAATAGCACCCTCCTTCTCTCCAACTCTTGCCAAGCTCTAGAAAATCAAATGGAAAGTATAACTCTCTCAAAATACACTAGAGATGATGGCCAAGGCCCTACAGAGAAAACCCAAGTGTCCAAAAGTCCAAAAGCCTTCTCAAACTCCTGGATCGAATCTTCCTTCTCTCAATGGTGTGCCCCCTTGCTGAAAACCCCCAAGGTTACATCCTATTGTTGCCCTGAATGGTTGATGGTACCTGTAGTTGCTATAGAATGGTGTGGGTGGAGTATTCCATCCATGAGACCAAGCTTGTAACAAGTGATGTGGAATCTTTCACCATCGAGTTGTCCTCTAGGGTTTGTATTCTCAAAACCCTCAAAACTGTTGTGCTCTAGATTCCAAAAGCAAAATGCAATAATAATCCAAAGGTGAGTGAGGAGTGTGCCCTTCCTTTCCTTTATACCCCAAATATGTTTCTTTGTTGAGTTAGTTAACCCCCAGGGTTAACTCCTAGCTTACCCTCACGTGTTCTATTCTTTCATTGAGTTACCTTTTCTTTTCCAAGTCAACTTAATATTATAATGTTAGTTTAGATGATGGTTTTTAGCTGACTTCTCCCCATAGTGCATGAGACTATAGTCTAGTGGGGATGACTAGACTACTGAGTCTCTCCAACCCTCTTCATCAGGAGGTGGGGGACATTATAGTCTCCCCTGCTAGAAATTACTTGCCCACAAGCAATTCTAAACCTGTCTCTCGTAATACATGTTCACTCTCCCAAGTAGCATCCTCAATGGGTAAGTTATTCCATTTGACTAAGTATTCCTTGATGCTTCTCCTCCTTAGCTTCTTGTCACGAACTTCCAATACCTCTTTTGGTATCAATATCAATTTCCCTTCTTCACCTAAGGGTGGAAGTTCCTCAATCAGAATGATGTGTTGGCCTATGGCTCTCTTCAAGCATGAAATGTGGAAAACATTGTGTATTTTGCTACCATGTGGAAGATCAAGCTCATATTCCACGGCCCCTACCTTCCTATTGATCTTGTAGAGTCCAAAGAATCAAGGTTGGAGATTTTCTTCTCCACTTCTCTTGATGGATGCTTTTCTATATAGTTGGAGCCTCAAGTAAACCAAATCACCAACCTCAAATGTGTGCTCAACTCTGTGCATGTCTACCTGGACCTTTTATTGATTATGTGCCCTTTGCAGGTGGTCCTTTAGTTCTCTGAGTATATCCTGACTCTGTTGAATCCAATCCTGAACCATAGGAGCCCTGTTGTCACCAAAGACAATATCTACAAAGGAGAGAGTGTCATAACTATACAAGGCTCTGAATGGTGTCATACCAATATACATATGATGAGTGGTGTTGTAGCAGTATTCTCCCAAATGAAGCCACCTAACCCATGCCTTTTGCTGCCCTAATACATAATTTCGGAGCTAGCCTTCCACCCACTTGTTGACTATTTTTGTTTGACCATCAATTTGAGGATGGTAGTTGGTGCTAGGGGTTAAGGTCGTACCAACCAACCTAAATAATTCCTGCCAAAAATTTCTCATGAATTTGTTGTCCCTGTCACTCACAATGGTCTTGGGTAAACTATGTAGTCTGAAAACCTCCCTGAAGAAAAAAATTGCGACCTGTGCTACACTGAATTATGTGGCAATGGAGAAAAAATGTGCAAACTTGGTTAACCTATCCACCACTACAAAAATATAATATTTACCCTGTGCTTTGGGCAATCCTGTGATGAATTCCATAGATATGCTTTCCCATTTGTGCTCTAGGATGGGTAGTGGTTCTAGTAATCTTGTTGTATGTGTGTGCTCATCCTTGTTTACCTGACAAGTAGTGCATTCCTTGATGTGGTGCATCACATATTCCTTCAAACCTTTCCAAGAGAATATTTCCCTTACATGTCAGTATGTTTTGACAAATCCTTGATGTCATGCCACGAGTGAATCATGGCATGCTTGTAGTACCTTGGCCTTAAAGGTTGACTCATGAACCAAGAAAAATCGGCCCTTGTAGTAGATGATGTCATCCATTATTCTGAAGTTGTCATCCTATATATTTCAATCCATTAATTGGCATGCAAATTGGTTCTTTGAGTATTCAACCAAGAGGTGGGCCTTCCAGTCATCTGAGATATTGGTCATAGCATAAACCGGTGGCCTCCTGGACAATGCATCTGTCACTACATTATTCTTCCCTTTAACGAACTCAATGTCAAAATCATAAGCATTTATCTTGCTAACACACTTTTTTTGCCTCTCATTCAAGTCCTTTTGATCTAGAAAGTACTTAAGACTGTTGTGATCTGTCTTCACCACAAATTTCGCTTCTACCAAATATTGCCTGAACTTAGCCAATACGTGCATGATGGCCAACATTTCTTTGTCATAGATGGTATAAAGAAGCTTAGGACCCCTCATTTTTTGGCTTTCATAGACAAGAGGGTGCCTATTTTTCATAAGCACTGCTCCAACACCCTCCTCGGAGGCATCACACTCCACTATGAAGGGTTGTGCGAAATTTGGTAGAGCCAAGACTGGGCACATATTCATTACCTTTTTCATTTTGTCAAAAGTCAACTATGCCTCTGAACTCTATTTGAATTCTCCCTTCCTGGTCAAATCGGTTAAGGGTGCGCAAAGTTGTGAGAATCCTTTGAAAAACCTCATGTAGTAGCAACAGAAGCCAAGGAACCCCTTCAATTATGTGAGGGTCTTAGGTGTGGGTTGGTCAAGTATAACTTGTATATTCTCTCGGTGTACATCTATCCCTTTTACCCCAATGATGTGTCCCAAATAGAGGACCTTTTTCATTCCAAACTCACAATTGGACTCCTTGGCATACAAGGATTGACCTTCCATGATGGCCAGAATATGTTCTACATGTTGAATATGCTCCTCCCAAGTCTTGCTATAGATCAACAAGTCATCAAAGAATACTAAGAGGTACTTCCTTAATTGCTTGTTGAAGACATGGTTCATGCAAGATTGAAATGTGGCTGGCACGTTGGTCAATCAAAATGGTATCACTAAGAACTCATAGTAACCGTAGTGACATTTGAAAACAGTTTTGGGCACATCCTACTCCCTCGTATTGATCTAATGATAGCCAGAGTGTAAGTCAATATTGGTGAAGTAAATAGCCTCATGAAGCTCATCCAATAGCTCATCAATCCTCAGAATGGGATACATGTTCTTAATTGTCTTCTTGTTCAATGCTTTGTAATCAATGCACATGTGCATGGTTCGATCCTTCTTTTTCACTAGTACCACTGAAGATGCAAAAGGACTAGAACTTGGTCTAATGTGGCCCATGTCTAGTAGTTCTTTGATGGCCTTATTTATTTAATCTTTGTATTTATTTGGGTGTCTATAGGGAGTGGTGATGACAGGTTTCTCTCCCTCTTCCAATTCTATGATATGTTCAAACCTCCTATCCAGTGGTGCTCTTGGTGGAATGGGTCCAAAGACTTTGTTGTGCTTGTTAATGATCCTATGAATCTCTGGTGAGTAATGAGTCTCCTCGTTCTTATCCACCCGCACTGATATTCTACATTCAGCAGCATATGCAATTTATTCTCTTCTGAAAATAACCTCCATGTGCTTTGTTGTAACCACCCTAGGTGTGTTCCCTGACATGCCCCTGAGAACCACCTTTTTCCCATTTTCCTCGGTGAAGGACATCTTCATAGTCTTGTAGTTGGTGGTGATTGGCCCCAACGTACTAATCCATTGAACCCCAAGAATGATATTATTGTCTGGAAGGTCCATCACGTAGAAGTCTTGTGCCAAGTCATGTTTTCCCAATGTAAGATTTAGTCCTGGAATATACCTGTCATAGAGCATAGTACACCCTCCTGCTACTTCCACCCTGAATCCTTCAAATTCAATAGTGGGTATGTGTATTCTTTGTAGTAGGGTTGAGTCAATGAATTTGTGAGAAGCAGCCCCATCAATAAGAACCGAAACATTTTGCCCCTGCAATATCCCTCTCATCCTGAAGGTGTTGTATTTGGGTACCTCACTGATGGATGCCAATGTTACCTTCTCATCTGTTGCCAAGCCGTGACTTGTATCTTCTTCTTATGTGTTTTCGGTGGGGTTTGTTTCTATGTTTTTTAGGTGGCCAAAACCTTCATCCTCCTCATTATCAGAAGTTACTTCGATGTAGTGTGCCTTGCCTCTGCCCATGCATTTGTTGGTTGGATCCCAAGGTTCTTTGCATGTATAGCACAATTTCTTTCTCCTCGGTTCTCTTCTAGTGTTTTCATCCATTCTACCCCTTCCTATGTCAAACCCTCTTTGGTCTCTCCCCCCCTTGGTTCATAGGAGGTATTTGGTCTCTTCCTCTTGTGTTTAGAGGTGGTCTAGGGGTAAACCTAGATTTAGTTGTTGAGCCCAGATCTATCATCCTCCATATGACATCATGTAAGTTGGTAGGCTTAAAATCCTTTACCCAACCCCTTAAGGGTTCCATCAACCCCTCTATGAAGAGCATCATGAGTCTCAATTGAGACACATCCTGCACCATGACTGTTGTCCTCTGAAACTCCTCTATATATACCTCTGGTGATCATGTCTTCCTGAGTTGGGTGAGTTCCCTAAAATGTATCTCTGGATCCCCCTGGTCAAACCTGTCAATAAGCCTCTATGTAAGCCACAATCTAGTTGTGGCCTGGTGTAGTTAACCCATGGTACCACCAGTCATGATCTTTTCCTTCCAAGTACATAGTGGCAAACTTGATGGCATCCATCTCTCTCATTGGGTTAAGTTGTAGGTAAGTGTCAAGTTTCTACACCCAAGCCTGTGTAGTCACCTTGGAAGATCCATCAAAATATGGGATCTCCATAATACTAGCCATGTGCTCTAATTCATACTTGTTCCTGTGGTATGGTTTGGGTTTACCCCTGAATTTAAACCCACAATATTTATCTAGTGTGATTTTCCTTTGGATCCCTGTGCTTGGCGAGTTATATTCCCTGACATACTGATTGAAATTGTCCTCAATCTCGTCTTGGTAGTTCGGTTATGTCTAATTATCCAAGAATGAAGGTAGATAGGGCCTAAGAGTGGTCATGTTGTATGTATGTCCCTGCGGTGCACCTCCTCCAAATATTTTTCCCTTAGTGTGACAATGGGGAATGTGCTCTTGTTGTTGTCTAGTCCCTCCATGAGACCCACTAGCCTATCTGTTGGCATAAATTTCTGGGCCCTTTCCCCCATGATTCATCTGCATCAGGAGTTGTGTTATCATCTCTTGGGTTTTTCTTACCTTTCTCAGAGTCTCGGTCATCTCTACATGTCCCCTATGTGTTGCTTCCTGTTTCTCCTATAGGTGACGTACATGATTGCTCTGTGTCATTTTTATGGATTGTTGTAAGTCTTTGGTGAACCCTACTAGGATATGTGGCTCACTGTCCTCACCTGACCCCTCCATTTCAGCCTCTATCTCACTTGCATGTTTCCTGCGTCTTCCCATATAAATTCCACTGAACTTCTGCATGCGCTAACCCCCACTGGCTGGGAGGATCAATTCTCTGATACCACTGTAATGTTCCCAAGCCAATTTTTTCACTGGAAACACTAACTKCTCTTTGTCAACTGTTGTTTGGATGTGTGTAGGCAGGTTTKCTCTTGGAGTTGTGTTTAGGGTTTGTTTATTCAGTTATAAAACATATGAACATAGATCTGAAKATGCATCATAAAGAAATACAACATATAGAAAGAAACACCAGATATGGAATCAAACAACACATATCTGACCTTTATTTAGATAATATGAGAAACCTGATACAATAAAACTACAGATYTGGAAGAATAACAAATAAATCMTCTARMTGGAATATGAGCTTCTATAAAATGCTCAATACTGAAKATACAAGCCTCCCAAGGCTGGATAACAAGCTGAAGAACAAGACAAGATTAACTTMTTTCCCTCCAGGGTCAAGTCCAACCCCCCCCCCCTGGCTGAAGTTACACCCTCCTAGATAGTTGTGAAGATCCAATATTTAGGCMTTGYTKCTAGTAGCTCCCAAATGCTACAAAACTCTATGGAATGATAGATCAGGGCAAGGTAAACCCCCTTCTGAAGTCTCAAGCTGGAATACCAAGATCTGCTCCTCAAAAGACTGAAACTTCAAACTAGGTTGCGCCCTCCTGAAGACTGCAGAGACCCAATAATTGGACCATGTTGATGGAGACCTCCAAATACTCTGAAACTCTCTGGAATGATAGATTGAGGAAAGTTGAACCCCCTGGTGAAGTCTCTGGTTGAGATATGAATTTTTTCCATTCCAAACTGATTAGATATACTTCCCAATAGCACCCTCCTTCTCTCCAACTCTTTCCAAGCTCTAGAAAATCAAATGGCAAGTATAACTCTCTCAAAATACACTAGATATGATGGCCAAGGCCCTGTAGAGAAAACCCAAGTGTCCAAAAGTCCAAAAGCCTTCTCAAACTCCTGGATCAAATCTTCCTTCTCTCAATGGTGCACCCCCTTGTTGAAAACGCCCAAGGTTATGTTTTGTTGCTGCCCTAGATGGGTAATGGTACCTGTAGTTGCTATAGAATGGTGTGAGTGGAGTATTTCATCCTCAAGACCAAGCTTGGAACAAGTGAGGTGGAATCTTTCTCCATCGAGTTGTCCTCTAGGGTTTGTATTCTCAAAACCCTCAAAATTGTTGTGCTCTATAGCCCAAAAGAAAAATGCAATAATAATCCAAAGGTGAGTGAGGAGTGTGCCCTTCCTTTCCTTTATACCCCAAATTTGTTTCTCTGTCGAGTTAGTTAACCCCCAAGGTTAACTCCTAGCTTACCCTCACATGTTCTATTCTTTCATTGAGCTACCTTTTCTTTTCCAAGTCAACTTAATATTATAATGTTGAGTTTAGCTGGTGGTTTTTAGCTGACTTCTCCCCATATTGCATGAGACTATAGTCTAGTGGGGATGACTATACTACTGAGTCTCTCCAACCCTGTTCATCAAGAGGTGGGGGACATTACATATGGAATAGGCTAAATCCTTAGTTTGTGTACATGCACAAGCTTGTATGTGAAATCATTTTAAATAATGAAATTAAATAGATTGTATTCTTTATAAATATACACACACTTATTTCAAGTGTGTGTGTGTGACACACCCTTTCCTTGACAACACTAAGTACATTGATTTCAACCATTTCATCCTTGTACCCAGAGTCATATTTGCACCCATGAAATTTGTCTAACATGTTGGTCTATCTATATCTGCAAAGCTCTTGTACTCACAAGACTCTTCAATATCTCTTAATGATCGCATAGTGTTATGCGGTAACCTTAGTTTAAGCTCTAAACTTTGTTCACCATGACGTCTTGAATCTCTATGATGTCCACATTCCTTTATCAATTAGAAGGAAGGATAATCCCAAAACTCTTTTTGTATCGACTATTGTTACCATGCAACATTGGATTATCTCATGCAATTTTCAAATTGAAAAGGTTGCAAAAATGTCGATTAAAGATGTTCCCAAGTTGAAAATTGAAAAATAAATGAAGATTAATATTGTGTGCATGTGATCATAATAAGTCATTTAGAGAGCATCAGGAAACAATTTAGAGGGAATACAAAATGGCATTCTTTTTTATAGATGTTCAATATATATAGAGAGAGGGACCCAACATTGTAAGCATAATTTGAAGTTTTGGAATGGGCCTCTTTATAATATTTGTACATCTCATTCATAATAGTTGGAAATAGTTTCTCCCCAAGTACTTGCATGATATCTCATATTAATGAGGAGATCACTAGAGACAAATGCTTAGATTCTAATTTCAAGGCCAATAAAGCAACATAACTAGGGAAAAGCACACTAGAGGTCAGAATCTGTATTAATAAAAAAATCACAACAAAATTGTGACTCAACACACTCAACTCAATATTTGTATATCTTCAAGTGGTATATTTGATTTAGATGTAGTGGGATATATTTAAGTGGTATATCTTGATTATGTGATCTATTCAAGTTTCTAGCAATGAGTGTTTTTGTTCTTCCCCTCCAGTTAGACATGATAGGCCATACTTCATCCTTGTAAGTAATGAGATCAAGGAGGAGATCATATATGTTTCTAGCCCAGCATGGATCCATATGGGGTTGTTATTGCTAATAAGTATCAGGCATCTTGGACAAAACATCAAGATTGGGTCTGGCATAACGTTTAATATTCACAAAAATGAGCCACACAAACCAAACTTTATATCCAACAGAGAAGGTCATGAATAGATGTGCATAGAGAAATGACCTGATGTGAAAATGAAGATATCGAGCATGGTTAAATAATTCTCCATTAGACAAGTGATCTAATTATTTCTCACATCACATCCATAGATTCTCAAACAAGGGTTGGCTTACTCTGATACCATGTTAGGGTTTCACGGCAAGCCCAAAGTATTCAACAGTTAAACATTGAAGCGCATATTCATAGAAAGATCTCAAAGAGAATAATGCACTATGTAGAATGAGTCCAAAACCTTATCAATACATAGTCTCGAGGTTACCTTTAAGACCCAAAAAAAGTGGGACCACACTAACCACTAAAGTGGTTAACCATAAATGGAGAAGCAATCATGCAAACCAAAAGGTCCAATAAACCCCTTAATTTGGGATTGCATCAAATATTCTCACTTCCTCCTATATCTTTCATTATCATTTTCGCTAGTTATGTTGTATGACATAACATTGACATTGATTTGGTAGTGTGATAATAGAGTAAAAACTTGTATTTTCATTGAAATACCCTATTTTAATACTACAAAGCATATTGCAATGTTGTTATAAATTATTTGTCCAAAAACAAACAAATTTTGTAGAATAAGGGCTCGATTGCCAAGTCCCTACTAGGGGATGTGCTTATCCATGTGGAAATATTTTCAATGTTGTCCACTTTATTACGTTAGTGGACTGGATACCATATTACCCAAGTCATGAATAAAGTAGTTAATGAGTATGTGGCCTAGATTACCTTCACAATATAGGATATATTATATGAGTGGCAATAAAAACACAAGGGGAGACAAAGTGATCAAACAAAGGAAGTAGACCTCACTAAAATCATACGAAAATTAAATTAAAATCATACGAAGTAGACCTCAGTAACAAGGAAGTAGACCTTAACTTACTCCTAGCAATAATAAGACTTAGTCTATTAAACATGTGTGCATATGTTTCTACCTTTCTATTTTGTACTTTACCTTATCTCTTTTGGATGAATTAATCTAAATGGATCACTCACCCACTTTATTGTTTCTTATTGGAGACTTGGTCACCTTTGATCATTCTCCCCGCAATTTTGTATTCTATATATAGTAATACAACTGAGTGTACAACATTTGTATAGTGCCAACAATCTCCTTTCGTAATTACATACTTTCACTATTGTACCTTTTTTCTTATTTGTAAATATCTTCTTGCATTGCTGGTATCACAACATTAATATTAGGGCTTCTCAAAAGATTCACAATTCTAGTCTCCTTTTGGGATTTCGTTGGGTAATATACTGCCACTTTTTATCCTTTCCCACCTTTGATTTTTAAATTTCGTTCATTTTTCACTGTTACCTACAGATCACTACTATGATTGTAAGACCCTAAGTCTTCCAACATCTCCCAAGTCCCACGGTTCCCCATAAAATCTCCATTGAATCGAAAGATTCCTAAGGCTCCAACCTTGCCCAAGTCTTGGCTGAACAAATGCAAGAACAACAACGCCTATTTTTGGACGTAGTGTTACGAATATCACGATAATATCAACAATATCGCACTATTTTTCAACAGTTGATATTATTGTAGGAAAAAACCATAATATTTTGTTATCCACAATATTATTGTGATAAATTGGAAATATCGTGATTTTTTAGGAATATATTGCAAGTCAAAGGAAAATATCACCCTATTGGCGCTAATAACACTTTATAACCCAAATTTTGGTATTTTTTTATCCATATGGATATCGGTAGCCACCCACCTATTCCACTAGCTCAAAAACATGGGTTTCCACCTTAGCATTTTTTCTACAGTTTTTCGTGTCCTTAACTTTTGAGTTCTTTTTGAGGCCCTAAACGACGTTTTTTAGGCATGAAAACGCCCTTATGATTATCAAAGCCATGTTTTGAGCTAAACGGATTATGTACTCCTAGTCTAGACCTTTCCGACAAGGTATAGAATGCCCCAAACGGAGATCATATGCAAAATTTACACCCTCAGGAAGTTGACGTACCAACTACCCCCATCGTGGCCCGCAAACCTTTTGGCGTTTCATCTTCTGGGGTTAGGGTTTTGGATTTTCATTATGTTAAAAAAGCCTCTAGAGCCTCATTCTAAACATCATCAACTTCTTGCAAATGAGTGTAGCCATCACATCTCTTCTCGGAGATAAGTTGTCGTCATTCTAAACTCTGTAATTTTACAG
>JZKD02S1627230.1:49735-104656 GCA_000966675.3 Picea glauca | reverse complement strand
TTGAAGACTCTATTTGGTCTATCAAGTTGTATTGGATCTTCTTCATGCAAGTGCAGAGAAAGTGTGTGTGTTGGAACCAAGGGTCACTGAAAGGAAGCTTGCAACATCAAGGCGATCTGGTTGTATCTTCTACTTTCATTTAATATAATACAGCAGCATGTCCCTTTCCCATAAAATCACTCTTATTTTATTGCATAACTGCTTGATCATATGCATAGGTTGACATTGAATATACTTTGCCATCTTCACTTTGGTTGGTTTGTGTTATCTTAGACCTGATTTCACAAGAGCACCGGAGCGAAGCAGGAACAACAGAGACCTAAGGAAGCGATATAAAGGTATGTCACTCATTCCTTCTTAGTAGTAGATTCAATGACTGCAACTTAGGGAAAGAGTCATGTCCTGTCTTGTTTTGTTCTAGATCTAGGTGGATCTGTTAGTGTCCGCACCTACTGATTTATCCGATAACAACGATCCTCTTCTTCATATTTCTACAGTTTCTCTTTTTGTTTCAAATTCTTTTTCCTCGACTTCTTTATTTCTCTTAAGGAACACATGAGTTCTTCTTCAAGATCCACTTCTCCATATGTTTCAGTGTTTTCCTCTTCTTCTGAATCCATAATTTCTTTGTCTTCATCAATCTTTGTTTCGATTTCCACAAAGAGAGTTTCTTCTCTATCACTGTTGGAATTGCTTTCACTACTTTCTTCAGACGAGTCATTGACCCCTTTTGAGTAGAGGTTATTCTTATGCTTATAAGAGTTCTTCTTCTTTTCATGCTTGTCTTATTTGTGGTTATTTTTTCGTTGATGATGTTTTCTCTTTACGTTATAGTCTTCTTCATCATCGCTACTTTTATTTTTCGTATATGGACACTTAGCAAAAAAATGTCCTACTTTTCAATAGTTAAAGCATTTAAAGGGAAACTTACCTTTGTATTTGTCAGATCATTTTTTGAGTTTTCTCACAAAATGTTCTTCCTCTGCGTCTGATTCACAGCTGGAACAATCGCTTGATTTGTGTTATTTTTTATTCATCTTCTTTGAGGCTTTGAAAGTTTCTTCTTACTTTGATAGTTTTTCCTTTTCAGTCCTCATTTCATATGCAGTGAGGATCCCATGCAATTCATCCATTATTAATCTATCAAGATCCTTTATTTCCTCAATGGAGAAAATGTTGGCATCAAATCTTAAGGGGAGTAACCTCGACACCTTTTGCATAATCATTGGTTATGCTACTGTTTCACCAAGTCTTCTGATGGTGTTGACAATTTCGTCCACACGGAGGAGAGAAGATGCAAATTTTTCTTCGTCTTTCATCTTCAGACTCTCGAACTATCTTTTATGAGTTTGGAGCATAACCTTCTTAACCTTGTCATCACCTTCATGGATGTTTTAAAGTTTGTCCCAGATTTGTTTTGTTGAATTGCAATGCATTACTTTGAAAAACTTTGATTCTGACAGATCACACAAGATGGCATTCATGGCTTTTTCATCATTTTCTCTAGCCTTTTCCATGGTCATATCTATTGGTGGAGTTGTTGGGGTTGTATAACCAGTCAAGACCGATTTCCAAATATCAAAACCAAGGGCCATTAGATATGTTTGCATCCTTATACTCCAGAAGGCATAGTTTGTTCTGTCAAACAATGGAGCCATATTTTTAGAGAAACTTTCATGATCGGCCACATGTGCTTCCGAGATCTACCTTCCAGTAGTTAGATTATTTCCGAAGGAACCAACTATGATACCAATTGTTTAGCACACACTTATACTGAGGGAGGGGGTGAATCAGTATAAGGCTATCCTTTTTTTTAACACCCATAAACCATAATGATTCAATCCCATAAATGTAACAACTAGAAGACACAATATTTTCATGGAAACCCTTTCGCAAGAAAACCACAAAAACTTATTTTTATAAATTCGTAGGCACCAACCTAGTGTTACAGATGTTTGTAGGCACCAACCTACTGGAGACAACAATCCTCATATTGTTTGTAGTCACCAACATACTGGAGACATTGATCCCCTTTGTTTTGTGTAGGCACCAACCTACTAGAGACATTGATCCCCTATTTTGTTTGTAGGCACTGACCTACTAGAGACATCGATCCCCTCTGTTTTTTGTAGGCACCGAATTATTGGAAACACCAATCTCCACAGTTGTTTGTTTTGTAGGCACCAACCTATTTACAAGTTTACAATTTCTTCATATTCATATCCTTCATTGGTTTGCTTGTTGCTTCTGTTTCCACCAAATCTTCTCTGCACTCGTTACTTCTGCTTTTGCGAGATTTGATCTACGCTCGCTGCTTCTTCTTTTGTCAGATCTGCTCTGTGCTCACTGCTTCTGCTTTCACCAGATCATCTTGGTACTCAATCCTTTTTCTTTCATCAGATCTGATCGGTGCTCTTTCCTTCTGCTTTTGCAAGATCTATTAGTTGGATCATCACATACTTCGTCACTCTCTTCTTTTTAAATAATATTTAATCTTTTCTCATATTGTATTCTCATATGTAAATATTACATTTATGCTCTTCACCCACACACTATTTCTCACAATCCTTTTCTTCTTTTATACTTTACCATTAACTCTACATGAAAAGTCATGTACATTTAAAAAGAGACGACCTTCATTAAATAAATAATTAATTTTCCCTTTTTTAATTTACTTTTCAACATACCATGGGAAAAATACCACCTTGGGTTTTAAAACCATGTGCAAATACCATGTGCACTTTTACTCCACTTTCACTTTTTATTTCACTTTTACTTTGTAATCCACTTTCACATAACTTCATGTTTAATCCACTTTCACATAACTTCATATTTAATCCACTTTTGCGTCACTTCATATTTAATCCACTTTCACATAATTTCATATTTAATCCACTTTCACGTGACTTCATTTCTAATCCACTTCCACTTTGTATTTCTTAAAGTCACATTTCCTTTGAATATTCATATTTGAATACTTACCTTTGACATCAACGACAATAATTTATTCAACACAATGTTGATTATGTTGATGACAATGATGATGATGATGACGATGATGATGACGATGATGATAATGAGAGTGATGACAATGACCATGTTGATTATGGTGATTATGGTATGACAATGACAATGATGACGATGATGACAGTGATGACAATGGCAATGATGATGATGATGACAATTATAATGACGATGAAAATGACGATGATGACGATGATGACGATGATGAGGAGGACGGTGACAATGTTGATTATGGTGATGACAATGATGATGACGAGGATGATGATGACGATGATAACAATGGAAATGATTATGATGAGGAGGAGGACGGTGATGATGATAATGAGGAGGAAAACGATGATGATGATGACAATGATGATGGTGATGACGACGATGATGATGAGGAGGAGGATGAGGACGATGACAATAATGGTGATTATGGTGATGACAACGATGACGACGTCGATGACGATGATGACAATGCTATTGACTATGATGAGGAGGACGATGATGATGATGATAATGATGATGAAAATGAGGAGGACGACGACAATGGTGATGACAATGACGATGATTACGACAATGACGACGATGGTGATGAAAATGATGATGATGATGATGACAATGATGACAACGACAATGTGTATTATGTTGATGACGACGACGACGACAATGACAATAGTGATCATGGTGATGACGATGATGACAGTGATAACAATGCCAATGATGATGATGATGACAATGCCAATGATGATAACAATGACGATGAAGATGATGACAACGATGATGATGATGATGACAATGATGAGGACGACGACGACAACGTTGATTATGGTGATGACAATGATAATGACGACAATGATGATGATTATGATGATGATTATGAAAACGACAATGATGATGATTAGGAGGACGACAATGATGATGATGATGATGATGAGGAGGAGGAGGAGGAAGATGACAATGGTGATTATGGTGATGACAATGACAACAATGTTGACGATGATAACGATGATGATGACGATGATGATGGTGATGATGACGGTGATGATGATGATGTTGACGACAACAATGATGACGATGAATATGATGATGACAACAATGATGAGGATGACGACAACGATGATGATAATGATGATGATGACGACGATGATGGTGGTGACGACGATGACAATGTTAACTATGGTGATGACAATGATGACAACAATGATGATGACGATAATGACGATGAAGATGATGACAATGGAAATGATGATGATGATGAAAATGGCAATGACGACGACGATGATGATGGGGACGACAACGATGAAAATGTTGATCATGGTGATGATAGTGACAACAATGAGGACAATGATGATGGTGATGACAATGGAAATGACGATGATGATGAGGAAGATGATGATGATGATGAGGATGATGATGATGATGACAATGACAATTATGATGATGATGAGGAGGAGAAAGACAACAATGACAATGGAGATTTTGGTGATGATAATGACAACGATGATGATGACAATGACAATGATGATGGTGATGACAATGGCAATGACATTGATGAGGAGGAGGATGATGCCAATGATGATTAGGATGATGATGAAATTGATGGAAATGACGATGACAATGGTGATGAAAATGACGACGATGACAATGACAATGTTGATGACAATGATGGTGACGAAGACGATGATGACAATGATGACGACAACGACGATGACAATGATGATAATGACAATGACGGTGATGATGATGACAACGATATTGATTATGGTGATTGTGGTGATGACAATGATGACAGTGACAACAATGATGACGATGATGACAGTGATGACAATGGAAATTACGATGATGATGACAATGACAATGATGAGAATGATGATGATGATGATGATGATAATGAGGAGGACAACGATGACGACAAGGTTGATTATGGTGATGACAATGATGATGACGACGACGATGATGATGGTGGTGGTGATGAGGAGGAGGACGATGAGGATGATGATAAGGAGGAGGACAATGACAACAATGGTGATTATGGTGATGACAATGATAGTGATGACAATGGAAATGACGATGATGAGGAAGATGGCGACAATGAGGAGGACGACGATGATAATGATGGGAATGATGATGATGAGCAAGATGAAAATGGTGATTATGGTGATGATAATGATGATGACGACGATGATGATTCCAGTGATGACAATGATGATGATGACGTAGATGATGATAATGATGACAATGACAATGAAAACAATGATAACGACGATGATGATGTTGACAATGACGATCAGGATAAAAATTATGATGACAACGACAATGATGCCAACAATGACAATGTCAATTATGGTGATTATGGTGATGACAATGATGACGATAATGATGATGACAATGGAAATGATGATGACATTGACAATGGAAATGATGATGAAAATGACGATGACAATGACGACGATGATGACAACGATGATGACATGGAGGAGGATGATGACAAGGTTGATTATGGTGATGACAATTACGACGATGTCAATGATGATGATGGCGGTGATGACAATTACGACGATGTCAATGATGATGATGGCGATGATGACAATGGAAACGATGACAATGATGGGGAGGACAATAACGATGAGGAGGAGGAGGAGGAGGACGACGACAACGACGACGACAATGGTGATTATGGTGATGAAAATGACGATGATGATGATGATGATGATGACAATGGCAATGACGATGATGAGGAGGACAATGATGATGATGATGACAATGAGGTAGAGGAGGACAATGGTGATTATGGTGATGAAAATGGCAATGATGATGATGAGGAGGAGGACAATGACGATGATGATGAGGAGGACGATGATGACGATGATGACAATGATGAGGAGGAGGATGATTATGATGATGGCAATGAYGACGATGATGAGGATGATAATGATGAYGACAATGGCGATGATATGAGGTGGAGGAGGATGATGACAACAATGGTGATTATGGTGATGACAACGACGATGATGATGATGACAATGATGATGATGACGACAGTGATGACAATGACGATGGTGATGACGACAACGATGATGATGATGACAATGATGATGATGATGACAATGACAACAACGACAATGATGATTATGGTGATGAAAATGACGTTGACGATGGTGATGATGACAATGGAAATGACGATGATGATGCCAGTGATATGATGATGATGACGATGATGATGACTATGAAAACGATGATGAGGAGGACGACGACGACGACGACAACAATGAAAATGTTTATTATGGTGATGACATTGACGACGACAATGATGACGGTGATGACAATGGAAATGACGATAATGATGAGGAGGACAATGACAATGATGAGGAGGAGGAGGATGATAATGATGATGATGACAATGATGATCGCGATGACGATGAGGAAGAGGACAACATTGATGATTATGGCGATGACGACATAAATGATGACGGTGACGAAAATGGCAATGATAATGATGAGGAGGACGATGATGATGATGAGGAGGAGGAGGAGGAGGATGACGAAAACAATGGTGATTATGGTGATGATAATGACAACGATGACGATGATGGTCATGACGACGATGATGGTCATGACGACGATGATGGTCATGACGATGATGATGATTATGACAATGGTGATGACGACAATGTTGATGATGATATTGATGATCATGACAATGACAATGATGATGAAAATGATGATGACGACATCGATGGTGATGATGACGATGATATAGTGATGGTGATGGTAATGGTAATGAAGATGATGATGACAATGACAATGACGATAATAATGATGTTGATGGTGACGATGACAATGATGATGATGAGGAGGAGGAGGATGATGATGACAATGTTGATTATGGTGATGACAATGACGATGTCGAGGACGATGATGACAGTGATGACAATGGAAATGCCAATGATGTTGAGGAGGAAGATGATTATGATGATGACGACGAGGAGGATGATGATGATGATGACAATGATGAGGAGGAGGAGGACGACGACGACAACGCCAATGGTGATTATGGTGATGACAATGATGACGATGATGAAAATAGCAATGAGGATGATGAGGAGAAGGATGATGATGACGATGACGAGGAGGAAGATGATGACAATGGCAATGAGGATGTTGAGGAGGAGGAGGACTACAACGATGATGAGGAGGACGATGATGAGGAGGAGGAGGAGGACGACAATGATGAGGAGGACAACAGTGATGATGATGACAACGATGATAATGATGATGATGAGGATGACGACGATGACGACAATAATGGTGATGACAATGATGACGATGACAATGATGATGATGATGATGATGAGGATGATGATAATGATGATGACGATAATGATGACGATGATGAAAATGATAATGATGATGATGAAAATAATGATGACAAAGAGGATGATGATGACGACGACGAAGATGATGCCGATGACAATGTTGATTATGGTGATGATAATGACAATGATGATGATGATAACGATGATGACGGTGATGATAGTGGCAATGAAAATGATGATGACAATGACGACAATGATGATGACAACGATGATGATGATGATGATGATGATGATGATGACAATGATAATGTTGATGATGATGATGATGATGACAATGATAATGTTGATGATGATGATAATGAGGAGGACAACAACAACAACAACATTGATTATGATGATGACAGTGAGGATGATGACGACAATGACAATTACAACGATGATGAGGAGGAGGAGGATGATGATGATGATAAGGAGGATGATGATGATGATGAAGAGGAGGATGGCGATGATGATGAGGACGAGGATGAAGATGATAGTGATTATGGTGACGACAATGATGATGATGAGAATGGCAATGGCAATGATTAGGAGGAAGATGATGATGATGACGATGATGATGATGATGATGAGAAGGACGTCGACAACAATGGTGATTATGGTGATGACAATGATGATGATGAAGACAATGATGATGATGATGATGATGATGATGATGATGATGATGATGATGATGATGATGATGATGATGATGACGACGATGACAATAATGACAACAATAATGATGATGATAATGATTGTGACAATGGCGATGAAGATGATGATGAAGACAACAATTATGGTGATGGTAATATCATTAATGTCATCATCATCGTGATTTTCATCATCATCATCACCATCATTGTCGCCATTATCATCATTGTCGTAATCATCATCATCATCACCGTCATCATCACCGTCATCA
This sequence comes from Picea glauca, assembly GCA_000966675.3. Lineage (NCBI taxonomy): Eukaryota > Viridiplantae > Streptophyta > Pinopsida > Pinales > Pinaceae > Picea > Picea glauca. Next base: position 96,370 of record JZKD02S1627230.1, on the reverse strand, counting down.
TCACCATCATCGTCGTCAACATCATTATGATGATGGTGGTGGTGATGACAATAATGATGATGATGATGACAATGTCGATGACGATGATGATGACAATGACAATGATGACGACAATGATGGTGATGGTGATGGTGGCGATGATGATGACGACAATTATGATGATGATGACGATGATGAGGATGACAACGATGATGATGACGACAATGATGATGATGAAAATGAAAATGACGACGACGACAATGATGATGACGACGACAACGATGGTGATGAGGACGACGACGACAACAATGTTGATTATGGTGATGACGATGGCAATGACAACGATGAGGATGAAGATGATGATGATGGTGATGATGGCAATGATGGCAATGATGATTGTGATGACCATGGAAATGACGATGATGAGGAGGAGGAGGATGATGACGACGATGATGAGGATGATAATGATGACGATGACGATGATGAGGAGGAGGACGACGATGATGACAAAAATGGTCATTATGGTGATAACGATGAGGATGACGACGATGAGGATGATGACAATGCAGGCAATGACGATGATGATGACAATGACGTTGATGATGATAATGATAATGACAACGACAATGATGACAATGACGATGAACATGATGATGATGATGATGATGACGACGACGACGATGATGACAATAGTAATGATGACAATGACAATGATGATGGCAATAGTAATGACGACGATTATGACAATGATAATGATGATGACAATGACAATGATGATGGCAATAGTAATGATGATGATTATGAAAATGATAATGATGATGACAATGAAAATGACGATGATGATGACGAAAATGATGATGACGAAAATGATGATGGTGACAATGATGATGAGGAGGAGGGGGAGGATGACGACGACAACAATGTTGATTATGGTGATGATAATGACGTCGATGATGATGACAAAGGTGATGATGATCACGATCACGATGATGACAATGATGATGATGATGATGATGACAATGTTGACAGTGATGACCATGGCCTTTTCATAGGTCTCTTCACATGCATCAAACTTCTGACGAAACTTCATCTAAGTTTGACGAATAGAGAATGTGTCCAACTTTTGATGAAAGTTCATATGAAGTTCGACGTATAGAGAACAAAGTCGTAATTATGACGAATGTCGGAGATCCTAGAAAACAATGATCAAAATTTTAATAATTATGAAATTTTTTTCTTTAATACCATTAATTTTATCCTTATCATCATAATATTTCGTCAAATATTGACCCCATATGTACCAGTGGCAGCACAGTACTTGTGGAAGTTCATAACTTCATTTTTAGTAGCATTTGCACCACTCCACGCAATAACAGTGGGAAGTAACAGTTTCCAATGGGGGAAGAATCAATAAAAGGCTTTTGATGAGCTGAAAAGAAAGTTCAGTCAAGCACCAGTGCTCACTCTACCAAACTTGTAGAAGCCTTTCAAAGTGGAGACAGATGCAAGTGGGTATGCCATGGGAGAAGTCTTGATGAAAGGAGGAGGGCATGTTTGCTATCATTCTGAAGTATTTCATGGGGAGTTCCTCAACTACCCTACCTACAACGAGGAGCTCTATCCCTTGTATCAAGCTATAAAAAAGTAGAAGCATTATATAATGGGCAAGGAGACCATCATCCACATAGATCACCAGTCACTCCAATATTTGCAGGCCCAAAGTAAGTTATAACATATGAGGCACTACAAATGGATGGGGTTCTTACAAAAATTTCATTTGGTCATAAAGTATAAGAAAGGTAGCACAAACAAGTTGGTAGACATGCTTTCACGACCACCCACATCCAAGATTACAACTCTGGAAACTTTGATGTACATGGATCCTTTTACCCATGATGCATACATACAAGAATACATAGAATATTAGGACTTCAAGGAGGTGTTTCAACAACTACAGGGACAAATCATATAGAAGAAAGTGACAACAAGGCTGAATATAATTTCCATAATGGTCTACTCTAAAAACTTGACAAGAATTGTGTTCCCAGTGGTGAATGATTGCAACTTATCATAGAGGCTCACACCTTAAGGGTTGTAGAACATTTTGGTGTTGGGAAGACAATTACCAACTTACAGAGGTATGTGTACTAGCCCAAAATGTAAGAAGATGTAGGATGGTAAATTAGAGGATGTATACTTTGTTGTACTGGAAAGCCCAGTAATAAGAAGCAAGGTCTATAACATCCCTTACATGTGCCCACTCGGCCTTGGGAAAGTATTTCCATAGATTTTTAAGGAGTTTTACCAACAACCAAGAACATACATGACTATCTATTTGTGGTAGTTGACAAGTTCAACAAGATGTGCATTTCCATGCCTTGTAAAAAGACCAAGAATGGGTAGGAAAAAGAAAACTTGTTCTCTGAACAAGTGTGGGTGCACTTTGGGATATGAAGGAGCATCATATTAGATAGGGACAACATATTTATCGGTGCCTTATGGACTACATTATGGGAGGATATGGACACTAAGCTCGAGAGGTATACAACATTTCGTCCATAGATAGATGGGTAGACATAAGTACTCAACAGGACTTTATTGCAACTTTTGAGGGGTTACAATTAGAAGCATTCGAAGACCTGGGATGAAAATATGATATATATAAATATACAAAACTCTTATAATAGATCAATCCACACTTCTACTGGTAAGTCCCCTTATGAAACTTGTTTTGGGTATTTGTCGCCATCGCCCTTGCATGTATTTTATGGAATGAATGGAGGAGTGAGGGAAGACACAATAGAAGAAGCATCAAAAGCAAAGAAGATTTTCAAGAAGATCGAGCATATCCATTTGCAAGTACAAGAGATAGAAGAAGTCACAGGAAAAGTACAAGGCTAGACATGACCACCACAAAATAGAGAGAACATTTATAGTGGGAGATAGAGTATGGCTACAACTGAATAAGGAAAGATTACAGGGTCATGGTAAGAAGATCAAGGCTTTACGGTATGGTCCTTTTGAGGTATTTGAAAAATGTGGGAGATAACACCTACAGACTCATTCTACCTCGATACATGCACATTTACTCGATAGTGAATGTGGAGAATCTCAAACTCTATGAGCCTTCCATGTTGGATCGGCAAGAGGAGCAGTTCCTACCTTCCATAGAGGACTTAGCACCAGATGCTTATGGAAAGTTGGTAGAGGACAATATTTTGCATAAGAGGTCCATAACTACAAGACATGGGAAACCTAACTGATGGAAAATACCATCAACTTAAACCCATAATCATAGAGTTTTCAACACTCTCTCGCAGTCAATATTCGGGGTGCTTGTCTAGCCTCGGATCAACACGAACAAGTGTTCAAATTTTTCCTTTTACCTACAAAGTTGATTCACACTCTATCATAGATAACTCTGCACAGAATTACCAACACACGGAAGCATCAACGAACAATGTTAACGAAATATGTCGCAGACAATTCTAAATGAAATTCAGCAAACAATGCAGCCATGTCGCAGGTTACTCTCCACATAGAATCCTGCAACAATATTAACTTGTTGCAGATCTTTACGGGTTGTTCCACTACACCAAATCGTCATTGTGTGTTCCTGTGAAGACAAATACTTAGGAAATATTATTTTAAACAAAATTTTAGAACTTATTGAAAATAACTATGCACGGGCTTCTTGCAATCACATAAACTTGTCACTCTGCCAAGATAGCTTATACATAGAGTTTAACAATTCAAACACATAGCGCGACAAAATGAAAACACAGAATGTGACAACACCACACGCTTTGTTCTTTCTTTTTATCAATGAAGGAGTAAATTTACACAGGAAAACTCTTTCCTTATTAGTCTCTTGGACCTATGTGATCCACACTTTTACACATCCAATCTCACACTTGCTAACCTTTGTCTCTTACAAAGCATTCAATATATCTCGAACCCTCAAATATGTCACAAACAATGAATCACGGGTTATCTTAACAAATTCCTAAACTAGAGATTTGTTCCTGATATTTAGCAACATACTTAACACATATGACGAACAACTCGATATCTAATAAAAAAAACTCAACAAAAATGTCTTCTAGAGACATTTTGTAATTATTACAGATATAATAAAATAAATTAGGGAACCAACTCCCTTCGTAAATGTCGTGATCCTTGAGATCAATTCTAGAACTTGTTGTCAAATGCTCATGCATCAAACTCCCGGGGAAGAAAAAAATTATTCTTCAAGTCTTCAAGTTCTGCATCGTACTTGGAAATTTTAGTTATTGTCATCCAATTAGCATCCTTTGTTAGTCGAACTTTCCATATGACCAAGTACTGAAAATATTCTTTGTCTCTGGTTTTCTTCAGTAGTTTCATATCCAATACTGTCATGATCTCCTTTTGCACTGCTCTAGGTAGTTGTTCTTTCCATCCTATGGTATGATTTCCATCACTTACTGGTTCATCTGCTAAAACATCCATTGTATCCTTGAAATAATACAAATCAACAACATTAAAGATTAGATAAATTCCAACACCACTTGGAAGTTTTATTTCACAAGCATTGGAAGGAAATTTCCTTAAAATTTTACATCGTTGAGTCTTTTTAAGCTTTAATTTGTTATAATTCCCTATAAGAAACCTCTCTTTCCTCAAATATGCCATGATCGAGTCACCAACCTCAAAATCCATCGGTCTTCTCTTCATGTCTCCTCTTTGCTTATACTTGTGGCTTCTCTCTTTCAATTTCTGCTTGACCCTTTCCTGCAACTCTTGTATACTCACTGCAAAATCGTCACCATCAGCACTTCTTAATTCATGCTTTCCCAAATTCCTTAACTCACACACTCCCATAGGATGCATTCCATACAAAATTTGGAACAGACTCAACCCTCTGCTTCTATTTGGTGAGTCATTATATGTAAACTTATATTGAGCAAGCATCTAATCCCATTGCCTAGAGTTCTCATTCACAAGGCTTCTCAAAATATTTCCCAGACTTCTATTTACTACCTCGATCTGTGCATCAGTCTATGGATCATAGGTTGAGCTAAAACTAATATTAGTACCAAGATTTTTCCATAAGGTTCTCCAAAAGTGTCCCAAAAATCTAGTGTCTCTATCAGAAACTGTACTTTTGGGTAAACCATGCAACCCTACAACCTCTTTAAAGAACAAATTTGCAACATTTGTCACATCACTAGTGTTGGTACAAGCAATGAAATGAGCCATTTTTTAAAACCTATCTACCACAACATAGATTGAATCATTACCTCTTTGTGTTCTTAGCAATCCCAACACAAAATCCATACTCATTGCATCCCATGACCTACTTGGAATGGGTAGTTGCTGATACAACCATGTATTCTGACTTCTACCTTCAGCATGCTGACAAATTTTGCACTTCTCCACAAACTTCTTCACTTGATTTTGCATACCTAGCCAATAATAAAATGCATTTACTTGAACAAAGGTTCTATCTTTTCCAAAATGTCCTCACAGCCCTCCATTGTATTTTTCTTTGATCAGATTCTCCCTCATTGAACATTTTGGTATGCACAATTCATTGTTCTTGAACAAAAGTGCTTCATGTATCATATAATCCAACCATTGACTTATGTTACCAACAATTGCATTTCCACACGCTGCATAGGCATCCTTGAAATCTGCATCATCTCGATACATTTCTTTTAAACCATCAAAGCCTAAAGTGTTGACTTGGAATTCTTGCAAAATTAAATTAATTCTACTCAAAGCATCAACAACATTATTAGTCCTACCACTTATGTGTTTGATTACAAATCTAAAATTGTACAGAAATTCAACCAACTTGGCATGTCTTTGATTCAATTATGGTTGACTACTTATAAATTGTAATGCAAGATTGTGACTATACAAAACAAATTCTTTGGGCATGAGGTAATGCCTCCACCTCTTAAGTGCTTGAACAATAACATAAAATTCCTTGTCATAAGATGAATATTTTTGTTTTGATTCATTTAATTTCTCACTAAAATATGCAATTGGTCTTTTNGTGCCTTATGGACTACATTATGGGAGGATATGGACACTAAGCTCGAGAGGTATACAACATTTCGTCCATAGATAGATGGGTAGACATAAGTAGTCAACAGGACTTTATTGCAACTTTTGAGGGGTTACAATTAGAAGCATCCGAAGACCTGGGATGAAAATATGACATATAAATATACAAAACTCTTATAATAGATCAATCCACACTTCTACTGGTAAGTCCCCTTATGAAACTTGTTTTGGGTATTTGTCGCCATCGCCCTTGGATGTATTTTATGGAATGAATGGAGGAGTGAGGGAAGACACAATAGAAGAAGCATCAAAAGCAAAGAAGATTTTCGAGAAGATCGAGCATATCCATTTGCAAGTACAAGAGATAGAAGAAGTCACAGGAAAAGTACAAGGCTAGACATGACCACCACAAAATAAAGAGAACATTTATAGTGGGAGATAGAGTATGGCTACAACTGAATAAGGAAAGATTACAGGGTCATGGTAAGAAGATCAAGGCTTTACGGTATGGTCCTTTTGAGGTATTTGAAAAATGTGGGAGATAACACCTACAGACTCATTCTACCTCGATACATGCACATTTACTCGATAGTGAATGTGGAGAATCTCAAACTCTATGAGCCTTCCATGTTGGATCGGCAAGAGGAGCAGTTCCTACCTTCCATAGAGGACTTAGCACCAGATGCTTATGGAAAGTTGGTAGAGGACAATATTTTGCATAAGAGGTCCATAACTACAAGACATGGGAAACCTAACTGATGGAAAATACCATCAACTTAAACCCATAATCATAGAGTTTTCAACACTCTCTCGCAGTCAATATTCGGGGTGCTTGTCTAGCCTCGGATCAACACGAACAAGTGTTCAAATTTTTCCTTTTACCTACAAAGTTGATTCACACTCTATCATAGATAACTCTGCACAGAATTACCAACACACGGAAGCATCAACGAACAATGTTAACGAAATATGTCGCAGACAATTCTAAATGAAATTCAGCAAACAATGCAGCCATGTCGCAGGTTACTCTCCACATAGAATCCTGCAACAATATTAACTTGTTGCAGATCTTTACGGGTTGTTCCACTACACCAAATCGTCATTGTGTGTTCCTGTGAAGACAAATACTTAGGAAATATTATTTTAAACAAAATTTTAGAACTTATTGAAAATAACTATGCACGGGCTTCTTGCAATCACATAAACTTGTCACTCTGCCAAGATAGCTTATACATAGAGTTTAACAATTCAAACACATAGCGCGACAAAATGAAAACACAGAATGTGACAACACCACACGCTTTGTTCTTTCTTTTTATCAATGAAGGAGTAAATTTACACAGGAAAACTCTTTCCTTATTAGTCTCTTGGACCTATGTGATCCACACTTTTACACATCCAATCTCACACTTGCTAACCTTTGTCTCTTACAAAGCATTCAATATATCTCGAACCCTCAAATATGTCACAAACAATGAATCACGGGTTATCTTAACAAATTCCTAAACTAGAGATTTGTTCCTGATATTTAGCAACATACTTAACACATATGACGAACAACTCGATATCTAATAAAAAAAACTCAACAAAAATGTCTTCTAGAGACATTTTGTAATTATTACAGATATAATAAAATAAATTAGGGAACCAACTCCCTTCGTAAATGTCGTGATCCTTGAGATCAATTCTAGAACTTGTTGTCAAATGCTCATGCATCAAACTCCCGGGGAAGAAAAAAATTATTCTTCAAGTCTTCAAGTTCTGCATCGTACTTGGAAATTTTAGTTATTGTCATCCAATTAGCATCCTTTGTTAGTCGAACTTTCCATATGACCAAGTACTGAAAATATTCTTTGTCTCTGGTTTTCTTCAGTAGTTTCATATCCAATACTGTCATGATCTCCTTTTGCACTGCTCTAGGTAGTTGTTCTTTCCATCCTATGGTATGATTTCCATCACTTACTGGTTCATCTGCTAAAACATCCATTGTATCCTTGAAATAATACAAATCAACAACATTAAAGATTAGATAAATTCCAACACCACTTGGAAGTTTTATTTCACAAGCATTGGAAGGAAATTTCCTTAAAATTTTACATCGTTGAGTCTTTTTAAGCTTTAATTTGTTATAATTCCCTATAAGAAACCTCTCTTTCCTCAAATATGCCATGATCGAGTCACCAACCTCAAAATCCATCGGTCTTCTCTTCATGTCTCCTCTTTGCTTATACTTGTGGCTTCTCTCTTTCAATTTCTGCTTGACCCTTTCCTGCAACTCTTGTATACTCACTGCAAAATCGTCACCATCAGCACTTCTTAATTCATGCTTTCCCAAATTCCTTAACTCACACACTCCCATAGGATGCATTCCATACAAAATTTGGAACAGACTCAACCCTCTGCTTCTATTTGGTGAGTCATTATATGTAAACTTATATTGAGCAAGCATCTAATCCCATTGCCTAGAGTTCTCATTCACAAGGCTTCTCAAAATATTTCCCAGACTTCTATTTACTACCTCGATCTGTGCATCAGTCTATGGATCATAGGTTGAGCTAAAACTAATATTAGTACCAAGATTTTTCCATAAGGTTCTCCAAAAGTGTCCCAAAAATCTAGTGTCTCTATCAGAAACTGTACTTTTGGGTAAACCATGCAACCCTACAACCTCTTTAAAGAACAAATTTGCAACATTTGTCACATCACTAGTGTTGGTACAAGCAATGAAATGAGCCATTTTTTAAAACCTATCTACCACAACATAGATTGAATCATTACCTCTTTGTGTTCTTAGCAATCCCAACACAAAATCCATACTCATTGCATCCCATGACCTACTTGGAATGGGTAGTTGCTGATACAACCATGTATTCTGACTTCTACCTTCAGCATGCTGACAAATTTTGCACTTCTCCACAAACTTCTTCACTTGATTTTGCATACCTAGCCAATAATAAAATGCATTTACTTGAACAAAGGTTCTATCTTTTCCAAAATGTCCTCACAGCCCTCCATTGTATTTTTCTTTGATCAGATTCTCCCTCATTGAACATTTTGGTATGCACAATTCATTGTTCTTGAACAAAAGTGCTTCATGTATCATATAATCCAACCATTGACTTATGTTACCAACAATTGCATTTCCACACGCTGCATAGGCATCCTTGAAATCTGCATCATCTCGATACATTTCTTTTAAACCATCAAAGCCTAAAGTGTTGACTTGGAATTCTTGCAAAATTAAATTAATTCTACTCAAAGCATCAACAACATTATTAGTCCTACCACTTATGTGTTTGATTACAAATCTAAAATTGTACAGAAATTCAACCAACTTGGCATGTCTTTGATTCAATTATGGTTGACTACTTATAAATTGTAATGCAAGATTGTGACTATACAAAACAAATTCTTTGGGCATGAGGTAATGCCTCCACCTCTTAAGTGCTTGAACAATAACATAAAATTCCTTGTCATAAGATGAATATTTTTGTTTTGATTCATTTAATTTCTCACTAAAATATGCAATTGGTCTTTTTTCATGACTCAAGAAAACTTTTGTTGCAGTCCCACTAGCATCAATCTCAACTTGAAAGAATTTATCAAATCTTGGCAAAGCTATCACAAGCTTTTCGGTAATCTTTTTCTTCATTAGTTTAAATTTCTATCAGTTGCTTCAATCCACTAGAATGGTTTTTTGCTTTCTTTGATAGTTTATACAATAGGTGCACATGTTGGAAGAAGGGCAGACCCAGGGTTCAACTCTAACAACACACCAACAAGCCCTAACTACTGGCCCTTTCAACAACACCTGCAAAGCAGATCCAATCTCACCTGAAGTAGTGATAGGGGGTTGCAGGACACAGGTGTCTACAAACAGAGGAAAATGCAAAGTGGATCCAGGGAAACTCACACATGCAGATCTAGTTATTCTTTACCAACTTAATCCTACTTCGCACCATTATATCTTTGATATAATATAATGATGCAATAACAGAGTAATCAGGAGGCAAAGAACACAACATCAATCACACAAAACAACAAGATATACATGGTTCACCCTCTCCCTAGGGCTGCATCCACAGAACTGTGCTTTATAATATATTATATGAAAGCATACAGTTCTATCTGCACTCTTAGCTTGTATATCTCTCTTCTTCTCTCCCCTCCCGGTGCACCCAGTTGCAGGGTTGATCTTCACACCCAGCTGAAGATCTTACAACACAGACTTCCCTCACCACACACTACTTCTCTCTCAACAATAACAACAATCACTTATCATAACACAATCAAACCCATCTCAAGTCCTCTTGACCTTTATTTATACATTACAATGACTCTCAGACAACCTTAGGCCAAAACCTAGGTGTCAAAACCCTAAATACCAAAACCCTAGGTCAACTTGACCCGCGTTTTCAGGGCTTCGCCAGCCTGTCTTTCCTTCTTTCCTGTGAGGTGATCCAAAGCATCCATTGCTGGATTTTTCCACTTGCTAATTTGTCCATGATCCATCTTCCTTGTTGATTTGTCTTCCTCGATCTCCCCGTCCAACGGCTTGCTTTCTCTTATTTTGCTCTGTCTTTCCTACTTTTGGACAGTTCGACCCAATCTCAGTCAACTTGTCTTCTGTGCAGTTTGTACTTCACACTTATTTCCTTAATCTTCACAATCGTCCATAACCAAGGGCCAACATGCCCCCAACACTCACATGTTACTCGTCCCGAGGCACTTCAGGTCTGAACCTTCTGTTTTTCTTCGTCTCTAGACTGCGCGGGGCAGCCTATGCTTTCTGCTTTGTCCCTCCCTTCTTTTTGCAAACTGTATTTTATGTGTCTGGTACCCAGTTTCAACTGCACTTGGTACCTATACCCTTCTTCTCATGCTTTTATTGAGAGTTGCAAGGTAGTTGGTTGTCATAGTACAATTTCAATCGGCTCCCATTCACTAAACCTTCCTTCCATTCTCCATTCAAAGTCTTCAACTGCGCAGATCCTCCTTCTGTAACATAAGCAACCTCATATAGCCCAAGCCGATGTGTCTTGAACTTCCCTGGATGCTTCATGAACTTGTTTTCATATACCAATACCAGATCTCCTTGCTTAAAGGATTTCTTCTTGATGTGCCTATCATGATAGGCATTTTCTCGTTCCTTTTGTACCTGCTGATGAAAACCTGCAATAAATTTGTCTTCTTCCAGTTCTACCAACTGCACGAGCCTCTCTTGAATAGCACTAGTGTCATCCATATCTGTGAATGCTGCAATTCTTAAGCTAGGAACTAAATATTCCATGGGAACAATTGCTTCTAGACCATAAACCAACTTAAATAGAGTCTACATTGTCAGCTTCTTGCAAGTGGTTCTATAGGCCCATAATACTGATGGTACTCTCAAATCCCAATTGTCCCTATTCACACTGCAAATCTTCGTCAGTGTTGTCTCCAAGATCTTATTGAAAGCTTCGACCGTCCCGTTCCCCTATGGATGGTAAGGAGTACTCTTCTGATGGTGGACTTCAAATTCCTGAGTCAAATATTCAATGGTTTTATTAATAAAATGTGTACCTTGATCTCTCCTAAGGGTCTTCAGGCATCCAAACCTGGTTATGATATCATCAAATATAAATCACTCAATTGTAATGGCACTATAGTCCTTCACTGCTCTTGCTTTTTCCCATCTGGTCAAATACTTTGTCGCAGTGATGATGTATCTAGCTCCTATTCGCTTTCCTGGTGGGTTGATAGGTCCCACAAAATCAATGGCCCATTTCTCAAATGCATGCAAAGTCAACTGCGGTGGTAAATTCATCTCATCTCTTTGGGATGGCTTCCCAACTCGTTGGCATACATCGCAGGCTATATAGTATTCCTTGGAATCTTTATGTAAAGTAGGCCACCAGGGACCAACTCTAAGAACCTTCTACGTTGTTTCTTTCCCTACATAGAGTCCCCCTGCGATGCCTTCATGTGATTCTGCTAAAATAAGTGGTCTTTCTGCCTCCATAACACATCTCCTCAGGGTCTCATCAGGTCTCATATTGTATATTTTTCCAGTTATAAGTGAAAAATTGGCAACGCAAACTACCGGTTGTTTCTTCTAGATGATTGTATATTCACTAGGTGTCATTCTTGTTGACAGAAACTGGACAATCTCGGCGAAGTGATCATCAACCCTTCTGATGGACAGCAACTGTGCATCTGGTAGTGTATCCTCCAAACTAGTAGGTTCCTCTCCATGCTCCAACCTAGACAAATGGTCAGATCCCTTGTTCATTCTCCCTAGCTTGACCACTATTTCAAAATCATATTCCTGGAATAACAGTAACCATCCACATATCCTTCCCCCCAAACCTGGCTTGCTGACTAGGTATTTCAACACAAAGTGATCACTAAACATCTTAAATTTTCCTCCCAACAAGTAGTGTCGAAACTTATGCAGTGCATACACCATGGCTAAACCTTCTTTCTCAGTGGTAGTGTAGTTTATCTCAGTTGTAGATAGCTTCCTACTAGCAAAATCTAACGGATGGTCAATATCTCCTGCTCCTGTTTGTGCTAACACTGCTCCTAGTGCAATAGATGAAGCATCGACATGCACTTGAAATTCCTTGCTCCAATCTGGGAAAACCATAATAGGCGCAGTAACCATTTTTTGTTTCAGTGTGTCAAAGCTCTACTGACATTCTTCTATCCATTGAAACTAGCAATCTTTCTTTAATAACTTCTCCGTATGTGTTGTAATATTTGCATAGCCCTTAATAAACTTCTTGTAGTATCCAGTATGTCCCATCGCAGTGCGTAGTTGTCTGACGGAGGTAGGGGGGGTAGATCAACAATAATGGAAATCTTGGACGGATCTACCAGCAACCCCTGCTTACTCACAATATGCTTTAGCAGCACTCCAAAGGTTGAAAAGAAGATGCACTTCTTTAGGTTCAAAGTAATATGATATTTCTTGCATTTATCCAACATTAGTCTTAAACATTCAATATGGTTTTGTAATAAGCTAAAAACAGTCCAATAATCAAAATATGCTTCCAAAATTTTGTGTAAAAACTCCTTGAATGCTTCGACCACCACGCTAAAAAACATGCTCGGTGCATTATTCAATCCAAAAGGCATCACTGTGTACTGGTAGGATCCCCATTATGTTGCAAATGTGGTCTTGTGGCGATCTTCCTTGGCAATCATGATCTGGTGATAACCTAAAAATCCATCTGTGAAGGAGTAAACTTCTTGACCTCCTACATTATCTAACACTTTGTTTGTAAACGGTGTAGGGAATGGATAATGCAAATAGGCATCATTCAGCTTCCTGAGATCTACACAGATCATGATCTCTCCTGTCTTCTTATCTTGTACCACCATAGGGCTAATCCATTCTGACTCTTCCATAGGTTCTATGATTCCTTCTTCCAACATCCGGTCTAGTTCAATCTTTACTTTCTTCTTATATTTGGGATTCAATCTGCAGGGTCTCTGCTTAACTGGCCTGGCATCTGGTTTCAAGGGGATCTTCATCTCTCCCATGGGCCCTTTTATGCCCTTCATATCAGTGAACTTGATTGGGAATAAGTCTTGATATTCATGCAGTAGTTCTGTGATCTTATCAATGGTGGCATCATCCAAGTAATCTCCAACATTAGCAAGCTTAGGTGCTTGCTCTGTTCCAATATTAACTTTCTTGATCTTGATCGACTTTCCAATGAAAGGTAGTTCAACTCCTGGTCCTTCTACATCTCTCTACCCTTTTGTTTCTGTGATGTTCACATTCCTAGGATCATAGTCTTCATCATCAATAATATTGTAACACCCTTGCAATTTCTAAAGAGGCGCAGTCCATTCATCCTCTTCTTGCTCCACGGGGAGGCTAGGTGCCTCCTCCAAGACTTTATGTCTTACAAATTGTAGAGCTTGATCTACTGAAGGGTATTGGCTTTCAAATGAAAATGTAGTTACAAAGTTTTGAGTCATACCGTACCAATCTGAAGTGGTGAGGTGCAGTTCTACTTGAATATACCTATTGATAGGCATTGTGTCCAGAGTGTTTATGAACTTATGCACCCAATGTTCTTGAGGAATGTTGCTCTGGGCCTCCTCACAACATCGCACATGGTCCTTCAGATAGTTTTCACCTGTGTATCAAACTTCTCATCCTTCTACTTGTTCTGAAAAGTGCATTGTCATCAAAGTGCGACATTGCATCCAGTCTTTGATGTTCTTTTTATGTGTCCCCCACCATCTTGTTGGAGTTTCTTTCAAAGCCTCATCCAGTGCCAACAATCTCTGTTGTATTGGTACAATTTCTTCAAATTCTAGTAAGAAAGTTTCTAAGTGATTCAAACCATAAAAGGTGGGCAAATTACTTACTGTTGTGTCGATCCAACAAACTTCTCTGGTCAATCTAGCACATCGCCACGTAGAAACTCCATACATTTTGTTCTTCCAGTTCTCTAGAGATTCTTCTAAGTCTTAGGAACATGTGTTGTCACTTCGCCAACTAAAATTCCCATCTGTTGTAGGGTTAATGTAATCTTGTTGTCTCAGCGTCAATTTATATATGTTCTCTAGCTCGTATGTGCGGTCTTCTTCTCTGATGGGTTTTGTGTATCTTTGACCTTCATCAAGATCTAGAGGTGCAATGACCCTAAGGCCATCACCTTCAAACATTATTCTTCTTTTCTTTAAGTCAACAACAGTGAAATTGTTGAAAGCCCAATCAATTCCTAACAGCGCAGGATAAGGACAGTTATCATCAACTATCTCGGTCACCTCAAAGTCCACAAATGTTCTTACCCCGTCGATGTCCATAGGGACATGCTCCAGTCTTCCGAAGGGGCTTACTGCATGTTGATTAGCCATCCTAAGCCTGATAGGGGAGTAAATTAACTTAGGTTTTCCCATCAATGCCCAGGTCTGCTTCTTCATAACATTGACTTCTGATCCTAAGTCGAGCACCACATAATCTATATCATAATCTCCAATTTGAGCATTAAGGTGTAGTTCCTTATTTGTCCTTCTCTTTATGGATAGTTGATGTACTGATTTATTCAGTAGAGGATCTACCCTTCCTATCTCATACTATCTGATCAAATTTTGCAGTTCTTGTATGGCTTTTTCATCCTTAATCAAATTAATGCAAGTACATAAGAATTCCATAAGCATGCTTACCTCTTTTCCTTCTCGGGGTGAAGCAGATTGATCAAAGGCCAGGGGCATTCCACATTCTCTCACTTATGGCTATGCCTTTGATGAAGAAGCCTGATCTCTTCCAAACTCTTTTCTTGCCTCTTCAAATGTCTACTTTTCTTTCCTCGGATCAAACTCTTGTCTCTTCTATGCATCTCTTGTAACTAATGATTCTTCTGTAGTCTTCCCTGGGGTCACTTTGTCTTCTCTGGTAACAGTGCCTCCTCTAGTGATAACAACAACTCTAGGATCCACTCTGCGAGGTTCTGCTGAGATCAATTGTACTTGTGGGTCTCCTCCTCGTCTCTCCTAAAGTTTGGCTAACAGCACGGGACAATCTTCAATAACATGTTCAAATGAGTTGCAGTAGCTGCAAGTGATACAAGGGTTCTGACAGTCCCTTACCAAATGTCCTAGCTGTGTGCAATTATAACAAATGATATGACCTCGACCTCGACCCATACCTCCTCCTCATCCTCTTCCTCTAAATCCACCATGAGGGTTGAAGTTTCCTCTTCCTGGGGAGTTAAACTATGTAGTATTTCCTTTTTGTAGTACTTCGCCTTGAATTTTATATGCATCTCTTGATATTTCATGCAAGAGGTCATAAGCCCTACAATATTTCTCATCATGCCCCATAGATTTACAGATTGTGCAATAAAGGTTGGTAGGTGTCTGGATATATTTTTGAATGTAATAGTATTCTCCAGGGCGATGTCTATTTCTACATACCTCGCACCAAGGTAGAGTAACCTGCTTCAAAGGGCTCAGGGCTCCTGAAGCCAAGTACCCATGAAATAGAGGATATTTCTCCTTGTCATGGCCCTCTAATTTTCATCTGATACACCAAATATCTTCTCTTTTATATTTTCCCTTATCCTTTTTCATATCTTCGACCTGCAATAATAAGCTAGTTAGCTTACTCAAAATTTGACTCATACCTGATTTGGACTCTACCATAGGGGTTGATTCTATTTTCATGGCGATCTCCAACACCTCATCTTGCGAAGCAATCTTCAATTGCATCAGAGGGACTCTGATGTGTGGTAAGAGGGAACCGATGAACCATTCTTTATTCTGTTCGTCTGGAATCTGAAAACTCAAATGACCTGTCAAGGTCTTAAACCTCTGATCAAACTACCAAATAGGTTCAGCTACTCTCTGCTTGATTTCTTTCAGCTCTGTAATGCACTGTGACTCCGACTTGGGTTTCTTGAATTCAGAAATCAGCACAGTCTTGATCTCATTCAGTGGTTTTGGCTGTGCAACTCCATGGATGAACTTCATGTACTAGCTCAGTGCGCGGTCTCTCAGGGTAGTACTAAACTGAGCTCTCTTAACTGCTTCATCGGTAAGATTCTTAATACTCCATACATCTTTGCATAAGAACCAATGTTGATCAAGATCTTCAGATCCATCTCCCCTAAAGGTGGGTAACCTCAACTCATCTGCCATAGATATTCCTAGGGTTCCTGACTGAGTATGCACTGAACCACTTGTACCAGTGTTATGAGTGCTCTTATAACTTAGGTTACCCTAGTTACTTAATGTTGTTACAACAATAGGAGGAGTAATAGTACTTACTTCAATAGTCTGCGCAATTCTTGAAGTTTCTGACTCTTCTCGGAGAGGTTATTCAGTCTTCCCTTCTTCTTCCCTAGTGGACTCTGAATGTTCCTCGTTTAGTAACTCTTCTTCTTCTCCACTATAGAACCCTTCTTCCTGTGCTGGTGGTTCGCGATTTTTCTCACACAAGTTCACCAGAGGAACTTCTCTGAACGCTCTCCCACTGTGTGTGTGTCTGACCTCTCTGTCGTTGTCACTGTCTGAGTTCTTGAACATTATCTCTTTAATACAATTGATTAGTGTATCTTCAAGATGTTCTTCTCATGCAATAGCATCTTGATCTGCAACCTCAGAAAATGTAAAAGTTTTCCTCTAGGTCCCTTAAAGAAACATCTCTCTGCTTGGCTATATGATTATACTCTATCAATAGTAAACTCAGTAATGTACCCTCCAATGGTACTATCAAACAAGTGATCGACTTCTCTTGACACGACGTTATCAACTCTCTTGACCTTCTTGATCAACGTTGTTGGAAGTCGGATGAAGTGGAAAGAAGGATGATTGTGGGGAAAGAAAGCGTGCAGAAACTCAAGTAACAATTGGAGGGAAACACAGCATGCGTGCACAAGGAAAGCGAAAACTGGAAGGACGATGTTGGCACAGGGGCAGACCCAAGGTTCAATACTCAAGAGCGCACCAACAAGCCCTAACTACTGGCCCTTTCGAAAACACTTGCGAGGCAGATGCAGTCTTACCCGAAGTAGCTATAGGGGGTTGCAGGACACAGGTGTCTACAACTAGAAGGAATGCAAAGTGGATTCAAAGCAACAACACAACAACCTAGTATTCTTTATTTTCCTTAATCCTACTGTGCAAGTTATACTTCAGATCTAACACAATATCACAATAACAACATATCAAATGACAGAGAACACAACATCAATCACACATAACACAAGATATACGTGGTTCACCCTCTCCCTAGGGCTATATCCACGGAACTGTGCTTTATAATAAATTAAGATGAAAGCATACAGTTCTATCTGCACTCTTAGCTAGCATATCTTATCTCTTCTCTCTTCTCTGTCTCCTCCTCTATGCACACCCAGCTGAAGATCTTACAATACCAGAAGGTTCTCTCCTTACAATAGTTCTCTCTCAATAGCAATCCCTCCTCATAACATAATCGAGCAATCAACTCAGAACTAACCCTCTTCCCTCATCTAAGTTCTTATTTATACATTACAATCACTCACCAACAACCTTAGGCTGAGACCTAAGTGCCAAAACCCTAGATACAAAACCTTAGGTGTCTAAAACCCTAGGTCAACTTGACCCACGTTTTCAGGGCTTCGCCAACCTGTCTTTCCTTTCTTCTAGGGCGGTGCTCCAAAGCACCCAACAGTGGTTTTTTCCACTTGTTGAGTTGTCCATGATCTGTCTTCCTTGTTGATTTGTCATCCCCAGTCTCCTTGTCCAATGGCTTGCTTTCTCTTGCTTTGCACCGCCTTTTCTACTCTTATGATCACTTCGACCCAGTATCAGTCATTGTATCTTCCGCCCAGTTCGCATTCCATCTTTTCTACCATAATATTTGCTTACGTCCATACCCAAGGGCCAATAGAAGAACAACACACGCGCATGGGAGGAAAACCTAACGTCAGTAGGGTTAGGGTTTTCGCAATACATTGTAAACGACTCAAGAGCCCGATAGATATATATATATGCGTAGGTATAATAGAGGGTTCCAGTTTTTGTTGTGTAAGGTTGGTTCTTGATTAGTTTGTCTTTGTATTGTTCATACTGGATATGTACGAGTCGATGCGATATGTAATATTGTTATGAACTATTTTGTAAGTTGTTGAGCTAGAACAAAGGAGAGAGGAAAGATCAGAGGATTAGATCACAGGCTGTGGAGCCTGGTGTGATCTAGTTCACCTCATATAGATCTTACCCATCTGGAGGGAATTGTAAGCATGCGGCGCTGGAGATGTAGAACTACCATAATAAAAGAACCAAGAGCCAAATCTTTGTGGACGTAGCCCAGGAGGGGGTGAACCATGGTAATACATGTGTAATATGATGAATGCATGTATGTCTTTACTTTCTTCCAGCAGTTAATTGTTGTGTTTAATGAATGAGTTATTATATTTTTATGAAAAATGGTGGCGTGTTAAGGGAATAAGTTGTGAAGACAGTGCATAATCGCGACTAATAGTAAGAGAACAATCATGGTTTATAGTATATGGATCTAGATAACAAACCCCTATCTCCTACTCAATCCTAGGTTGTAAACACTTGAGTCTTACAACCACCCATTTAAAGCGATCTCTGGTGAGGTTGTGCATCGCGTTGCCTTCTGGTTCACAAGGAGGGCCGATAGTTTTAGAGGCTTTGTTGGAAACCCGAAAAGACATGAACCCTAGGTCAATAACTCAGATGGTCAAGAAAGAAGAATAAGTAAGAAGTAACCAACAAATGGTTTTGTTGTCGTGTTGGTAGGAACGAGAGAGGACTGAGTAGGTGAGATAGACTGAGCGAGAAGAGAATGAAGAAAATAAGAGAGAAATGAGCCACTAGAAGGGAATGTTGAGACTGTGGAACCCCACAAAAGCATAAATCGAAGGTTGGTTGAGAACCAAAGAGATAGAGTTAGCACAGAAAGACAATAGAAACCCTAGAATCACACCTCTAAGATATCTGGACAAATATGTGTTTACTGATTTACACGAAGTCTTTTTTTGTGATTTTCCACATCTGCTACAAGAGTGCATACTAAGGTTGAAGGATAAGCACATGATGAACTGGAGTCAATAGCTCGATTGGACTCTAGTACAGATTGAGCAGTTACAGCAGGTGAAAAACAAATTCACCCGCACAGTAGAATTTTGGCTTGACAGTACTGTTGCAGGGTTCATAACGGAGTTTGCAGTTGACACAGTGAAGTCATACAGCACAGCAGAGAAAGAATTTATATGCGGACCCCGAGGAAGGTACATTCAATCATTGTATACTTCTATTAAGATATTGTTATATAACAAAGGTGTAATGACAATGGAATCAGACAACTAAACTTCCTTGCCTGCATGGGGGAAGGGGGGAAGCACTAACAGAGAGGGGATAAATGGAAGGAGGTAGAGATAAAGGCAGGAAGGAGGAGGAACTCTTGGACCCGATCATGATGGATGATGACCAGATCAAGTGGATCTTGGCATCATCAGGAAAGATGCGTAGCGGAGTACCCTACCAATATAAGGTGAATACCAAGAAGAGATTCCCAGTCGTGAGGGAAGGCTTGGCGAGTGATGAGGAAGAGGTAGAGAATATCTGGGTTGTGAAGAAGATTGAGGAAATCCTCCATGCAACATATGAGAAGAAAACAAGAGGTCCAAGAACAACAGGAGAAGGCAGCCATCCTATCCATATTAATGTCAGTGTGGAACCCATAAACCCATGTGTGACTAATACACCAAAGAGAACACCACCCTTTAGACAACCGAAGTTCAGAGCAAGTCTGACAGTAGGAAGCACATCTACACAAGGAGAAACAATTGGAGGAGCCAGTTCAGGCAACACTAGTCAAGTATCTATACCGCGCGGAGGAGGTAGTAGTTCAGTATCCAGAATGGTAGTAAATGATCCCACTATCTAATTACCAGAATTTCAAGGACAAGCACCAGAAGACCCTGAGAAGCATTTGTTCATCTGTGCAGAGATGTGGGAAGCAAAACAGATCACTGATGAAGATACCAAACTCGCGCAGCTAGAAATTACGCTAAGAGACTGCGCATTAGACTAGTACATGAGTCTAGACACAAATAGTCCCCCGGGAACGACAAGGACACTAGCTGACATTAAGAAGTTACTAATTAATGAGTTCCAGAAGTCGAGCTCAGAGGATCAGTACATGGACGATATGATTTGAATCAAACAAAAACCAGGAGAATCTGTATGGAAGATTGATTAGAGATTCAAGCGATTGAAGGGAAATCTCAAATACCTTATGACCGATATGAAGCATCGACACTTGTTTGTCAACTCATTACTACCACACTTAAAATACCCTTTACGACAACAGAAGTTTCAGACGCAGGCAGAGGCTCGGCAGGCAGCCTTGCAACTAGAAGAGAATCAGTGCTAGTAGACGGACCCAGCTATCGAAGAATTGAAGGAGGATTTGAAGAATCTAACATTTCAGTTGAACCAGAATAAGAACAAAGACAAATGAGAAGTTGTTTGGTGCACCACGTGTAGGGCGAAAGGACACCACAAGAATGAGTGCCCAACATTCACGCAATATATGGCAACATGTATGCCAAACCCATTACCAATGAGAGGGCTATGGTGCGAAATATGCAAGAAACAGGGTCACGACCCTTATCACTGCACGATGATGCATAAATACCAGACAATCCCAAAGAGTTCATACTGCACCTTTTTCAAATCAGTGGGCCATGATGATAAATATTGTAGAACTATGGAGCTGATGCGGGAAAAAACATCAGATGCATATAGGGTACAGGACGAAATGATGACTGGACAAGCAGCGCCACAGTTCAATCAAGGCCCAACTTCATACAACACTGCGCAGCAACCATACAATAATGTGTAGCCGCAATACNAGGAGACTGACAGGATTCTCGAAGTCGACATCATCGAACCAATTGAGGAGTCAGAATGGATAAGTCTGATGGTAGTGCGCGACAAGAAATGGGGAATAGGAATCAGAATATGTGTCGACTTGAGGAAGTTGAACGATGCATGCCTACACGACTCGTTCCCTACATCGTTCATAGACGAAGTGCTAGAGAATGTGGGAGGACATGAAGCATACTCATTCACTGATGGATTCTCAGGCTACCATCAAATTAAGATAGCACATGAAGATAGACATAAGACCATGTTCATGACAAAATGACAATCTTATTAGTACATAGTCATGTCGTTTTGACTGAAGACTGCACCAGCAATATTTTCCAGAGTGGTCATCGCGGCATTTAAGGAATTCATCCATCAGTTTCTTGAAGTATACCTAGATGATTGGACAGTATATATCCTATTGAAAAACCATGTGGAAGTTTTACGGCTGATGTTAGAAAGATGCAAACAGTGTCAGATATCACCGAACATCAAGAAATGCATATTTGGAACACTGTTTGGGATACTATTGGGCCATATAGTATGAAAACAAGGTTTATTGGTCGATTCGGCAAAGATCGCAGTCATTGTTAACTCACCATCACCAAGAACAGTATGTCAGCTAAGAGCGACGTTAGGACACATACGATACTACCGGAAATTCATCAAAGGCTATACACAAATTATAGCACCCATGGAGAAGTTGTTATGAAAGGATACAAAGTTTCAGTGGAATGACGAGTGTCAACACGGTCTGGATATTTTGAAGGAAAAGATGGCTACTACGTCGATATTAGTATTTCCAGACTGGGAAAAGACATTCCATGTGCATGTAGATGCATCAGCAATAGCGCTTGGATCTATCTTAGCGCATCCAAGAGAGGAAGACTTGGATCACCCGATAGTGTTTGAAAGCAGAAAGTTATCAGACTCATAACAGAATTATAACACGACAGAAAGAGAAGGCCTAGCCATGGTCAATGCACTGCAAAAGTTCAAGGATTACTTATTAGGAAAACACTTTAAGATGTTCACAGACCACTCAGCCCTGAAATACCTAGTCAACAAGGCAGTGTTGGGGGGGGAGAATCTGTCGATGGTTACTGTTATTTCAAGAATTCGACTTTGAAGTAATAGTTAAACCAAGAAAGTTGAATGCAGGACCTGACCACCTGTCAAGCGTCACAAATGGAGAAGAACCTACGAACGTAGAAGACAACTTTTCGAATGCACAGTTATTCTCAGTACAGGTTGTTGATGAACACTTCGTAGATATCATTCAGTACTTGACTGTAGGTACTGCACCGCAAGAATATACCACCATGCAGAAGAATATTCTAGTAGTTCGCGCGGTCGACTATCAACTGATTGTAGGACACTTATATAAAATGGGCACAGATAGCATCTTGCGAAGATATTTATTAGAGCATGAAAGACCAAGAATTTTAGTAGAAGCCCATGAGGGAATCACAGGAGGGAATTACGTAGGGAAATCTATCGTGCAGAAGGTATTAAACACAGGACTATGGTGGCCAACGATTCACAGAGACTCAAAGGAGTATTGTCAAAGATGCGATGTTTGTCAAAGGGTAGGTAAACCCAATAGAAGAGACGAGATGCCACTACGACAACAAGTAACATTACGGGCATTCGACAAATGGGCAATAGACTATGTGGGCCCAATTAACCCACCAGCCAAAAGGACAAGGGAAAGATACATTATTACAGCGATGGAATATCTAACAATATGGGCGGAAGCCACACCAGTAAAAGATTACAACGCAGAGACAGCAGTACACTTTTTGTTTGAACAAGTAATCATGAGATTTGGGTTCCCAAGCATCTTGATTTCGAAGTCCATCACTGAGGCACGCACTTCATAAACAACACCATCTATGCAATGACTAAAGATTTCAAATTCCATCACCAAAAGAACACATTGTATCACCCACAGGCGAATGGCACAGTGGAAGCCTTCAACAAAATCCTGGAGAACACACTGACAAAGATTTGTAACGTCAACAGAGACAACTGGGACCTCAAAATACAAGCAGTGTTATGGGCATACAGGACTACATGCAAAAATCTGACAAGGCACACACCATTCAAACTGGTTTATGGCCAAGAAGCAGTAGTGCAATTAGAATTTTTAGTACCCAACTTGCACATAGAAGCTATCACAAAAATGACAGAATGAGGCGCAGTACATGAGAGACTGAATCAGCTATTGACCATGGAGGAAGACCAAATCTTGGCAGAATTCCATCAACAAGTGCAGAAAGCAAGAGACATATCTTGGCACGATTGACACATCAAGAAGAAAACGTTCAAGGAGAGGAGATCCAGTACGAATGTATGAAAACAAATCGCTTCAGCACCCGGGAAAGCTTAGAATCCATTGGTTAGGACCATACAAAGTAATATCTATCACATATGGAAAAGTTTTACAACTAAGAGATTTAGCAGGCACGGAACTCAAAAGAATGATCAATGGTAGTCGACTGAAGTTGTATAAGGACAGTTGACCACCCACCGCGCAGTATAAAAAAGAAAAAAAAAACAATGAAGTTAGCAACGTGAATCCGACAAAGGCAAGGCCAACGGTTATATGCAAAGGAAAAAACAAGTGGGAAAAGGAAAATCGGCAAAAAGCAGTTCGATAGGACAGCACTAGGTGGAATTAAAGAATGACAAGGACGGATGGGACATCACATTAATCGCACCAACTAGAGACAGCAAAGCAAGCGTAATGGCAAGTACGAAATCACCGTAGATACATTGAACCTACAGTTATGGTGCATTAAACGCATAATGGAGGAAGCATCCTCAACAAGCTTCATGACAAGCCCATACAACACGCAAGTACGAGAGCAACTAGTATATTCGCGAAAGAAGAATAGAGAAAGAGTAATAACAACCATCACACATAGAGCAAGATGACAGAGCTCACAGAAGTTCTTTTAACTCAGCAAACATTCGACAGTCACCACTATGTCACCACCGAAGCTAGCAGAAGCAAGCTAGACTGCCAGACCGACTAAGGTTCAAACTAGGTCACGAGGACCGTTGGAAGAAAATGAACAGTAGCAGTCGGAGATCGTCAATATCGATGAAATCCCATCCCTAGAGACGATACTAGTGAATTCTACACCGATTGTTGAAGAAATTCAGCAGCCACAAGCAGACGCCATGAAAGTGGATACGCCAGTAGCGGCACAGGAGCCTCAGAACGAGGAAGCAGAAACCTAAAAGGAAGTGCAACTAGAAAGCACCGAAGTAGCCCTGGAAGTTAATGAAACGACACAAAATTCGGAAGCAGCAGTCGAGCCAGANCTTGTTCGATAAAGCAACGCAGCTTTGGACAAAGTTGGAGGAGGATCCACAGGTCAAACGGTGGCACCAGGAAGGGGAAAGGATTAATGCAGTGATCCACGATCTCAAGCAGAAGCAAAATACCATACCAATCCCAGAACGAGTCAAAGGGACACAGGAGATGAAGAAGATGCAGGCATAACTCGTCACTATGCAAACGCAGAAACAGGAGCGTCAGACTCAAATAGAGACATTACAGGAACGGGTAGCAGAAGTACTCGCACAAGTGGAGAGATCCAAAACACAGATAGCACAGACCCAGGCAGAATGTGTACGATTTCTCAACGATGAAGTGGCAGTACAGGTAGTGGACACCATCAAGGAGAAGACTGCGCAAGCACTGACAAAAGCAACAAAGTTCAAAGAAAAGTTCCAGATAATCACCAAGGAGATTAAGGAAGCACAGAAGGATTAGGTGACTCGGGACAAGTCACATGTCAATGGTGGGGGGGCTTGTTGGCAACAGGAAAAATTGGAAAGAAGGATGATTGTGGGGAAAGAAAACGTGCAAAAACTGAAGTAACAACTGGAGGGAAACACAACACGTGCAAATGCAAGAAAGTATGCACAAGGAAAGCGACAGCTGGAAGGAATAACGACACACGCGCATGAGGAAGACCTAATGTCGGTAGGGTTAGGGTTTTCGTAATACATTATAAATGGTTGAAGAGCTTGATAGATACATATATAGATACGTAGATATAATAGAGGGTTCCAGTTTTTGTTGTCTAAGGTTGGTTCTTGATTAGTTTGTCTTCGTATTATTCATACCGGATATGTATGAGTCGATGCGATATGTAATATTGCTATGAACTATTTTGTAAGTTGTTGAGATAGAACAGAGGAGAGAGGGAAGATCAGAGAATTAGATCATAGGCTGTGGATCCTGGTGCGATCTAGTTCACCTCATATACATCTTACCCATCTGAAGGGAATTGTAAGCGCGCGACGCTGGAGATGCAGAACTACCATAATAAAAGAGCCAAGAGCCAAATCTTTGTGGACGTAGCACAGGAGGGGGTTAACCACAGTAATACATGTGTAATATGATGAATGCATGTATGTCTTTACTTTCTTTCAGCAGTTAATTGTTGTGTTTAATGAATGAGTTATTATATTGTTATGAAATACGGTGGCGTGTTAAGGGAATAAGTTGTGAAGATAGTGCATAATCATGAATAATAGTAAGATAACAGTCACGGTTTATAGTATATGGATCCAGATAACAGACCCCTACCTCCTACTCAATCCTGGGCTCTAAACACTTGAGTCTTACAACCACGCATTTAAAGCTATCTCGGGTGAGATTGCGTAGCGCATTCTATGCGCTATGTTGCCTTATGGTTCACCCGAAGGACCAATAGTTTTTGAGGCTTTGTTGGAAACCTGAAAAGACATGAACCCTGGGTCAATAACTCAGATGGTAAGGAAATAAAAATAAGTAAGAAGTGACCAATAAGCGTCGACGTCCAAACCACTGGTGGTCTCAGTCTGATTTCGAACTGGGTATCTGCTAATCTATCTATCCAATCGTATAGCTCCTGATGAATTCATCCAAAGAAAATCTCGTGTATATCAGTAAAGATATATTTTCCCAACTAGTCTTCAGTACTAAGATTAGGGTTCTCATTATGTGCTTCGGCGAAGTCTCTCTCGTGTTCTTCTATCCACTTCTGAATCTTTGTATTCGATGGAAACCACCTTGACATTCCCTTAAGAAAATCTCGGTCGTGACAATGGAACCATTTGTTGGCACAAGGGCAGACCCAAGTTTCGGCTCTAACAGTGCACCAACAAGCCTTAACTATTGGCCCTTTCGGCAACACCTGCAAATCAGATGCAGTCTCACCCNAACAATAATGGAAATCTTGGACGGATCTACCAGCAACCCCTGCTTACTCACAATATGCTTTAGCAGCACTCCAAAGGTTGAAAAGAAGATGCACTTCTTTAGGTTCAAAGTAATATGATATTTCTTGCATTTATCCAACATTAGTCTTAAACATTCAATATGGTTTTGTAATAAGCTAAAAACAGTCCAATAATCAAAATATGCTTCCAAAATTTTGTGTAAAAACTCCTTGAATGCTTCGACCACCACGCTAAAAAACATGCTCGGTGCATTATTCAATCCAAAAGGCATCACTGTGTACTGGTAGGATCCCCATTATGTTGCAAATGTGGTCTTGTGGCGATCTTCCTTGGCAATCATGATCTGGTGATAACCTAAAAATCCATCTGTGAAGGAGTAAACTTCTTGACCTCCTACATTATCTAACACTTTGTTTGTAAACGGTGTAGGGAATGGATAATGCAAATAGGCATCATTCAGCTTCCTGAGATCTACACAGATCATGATCTCTCCTGTCTTCTTATCTTGTACCACCATAGGGCTAATCCATTCTGACTCTTCCATAGGTTCTATGATTCCTTCTTCCAACATCCGGTCTAGTTCAATCTTTACTTTCTTCTTATATTTGGGATTCAATCTGCAGGGTCTCTGCTTAACTGGCCTGGCATCTGGTTTCAAGGGGATCTTCATCTCTCCCATGGGCCCTTTTATGCCCTTCATATCAGTGAACTTGATTGGGAATAAGTCTTGATATTCATGCAGTAGTTCTGTGATCTTATCAATGGTGGCATCATCCAAGTAATCTCCAACATTAGCAAGCTTAGGTGCTTGCTCTGTTCCAATATTAACTTTCTTGATCTTGATCGACTTTCCAATGAAAGGTAGTTCAACTCCTGGTCCTTCTACATCTCTCTACCCTTTTGTTTCTGTGATGTTCACATTCCTAGGATCATAGTCTTCATCATCAATAATATTGTAACACCCTTGCAATTTCTAAAGAGGCGCAGTCCATTCATCCTCTTCTTGCTCCACGGGGAGGCTAGGTGCCTCCTCCAAGACTTTATGTCTTACAAATTGTAGAGCTTGATCTACTGAAGGGTATTGGCTTTCAAATGAAAATGTAGTTACAAAGTTTTGAGTCATACCGTACCAATCTGAAGTGGTGAGGTGCAGTTCTACTTGAATATACCTATTGATAGGCATTGTGTCCAGAGTGTTTATGAACTTATGCACCCAATGTTCTTGAGGAATGTTGCTCTGGGCCTCCTCACAACATCGCACATGGTCCTTCAGATAGTTTTCACCTGTGTATCAAACTTCTCATCCTTCTACTTGTTCTGAAAAGTGCATTGTCATCAAAGTGCGACATTGCATCCAGTCTTTGATGTTCTTTTTATGTGTCCCCCACCATCTTGTTGGAGTTTCTTTCAAAGCCTCATCCAGTGCCAACAATCTCTGTTGTATTGGTACAATTTCTTCAAATTCTAGTAAGAAAGTTTCTAAGTGATTCAAACCATAAAAGGTGGGCAAATTACTTACTGTTGTGTCGATCCAACAAACTTCTCTGGTCAATCTAGCACATCGCCACGTAGAAACTCCATACATTTTGTTCTTCCAGTTCTCTAGAGATTCTTCTAAGTCTTAGGAACATGTGTTGTCACTTCGCCAACTAAAATTCCCATCTGTTGTAGGGTTAATGTAATCTTGTTGTCTCAGCGTCAATTTATATATGTTCTCTAGCTCGTATGTGCGGTCTTCTTCTCTGATGGGTTTTGTGTATCTTTGACCTTCATCAAGATCTAGAGGTGCAATGACCCTAAGGCCATCACCTTCAAACATTATTCTTCTTTTCTTTAAGTCAACAACAGTGAAATTGTTGAAAGCCCAATCAATTCCTAACAGCGCAGGATAAGGACAGTTATCATCAACTATCTCGGTCACCTCAAAGTCCACAAATGTTCTTACCCCGTCGATGTCCATAGGGACATGCTCCAGTCTTCCGAAGGGGCTTACTGCATGTTGATTAGCCATCCTAAGCCTGATAGGGGAGTAAATTAACTTAGGTTTTCCCATCAATGCCCAGGTCTGCTTCTTCATAACATTGACTTCTGATCCTAAGTCGAGCACCACATAATCTATATCATAATCTCCAATTTGAGCATTAAGGTGTAGTTCCTTATTTGTCCTTCTCTTTATGGATAGTTGATGTACTGATTTATTCAGTAGAGGATCTACCCTTCCTATCTCATACTATCTGATCAAATTTTGCAGTTCTTGTATGGCTTTTTCATCCTTAATCAAATTAATGCAAGTACATAAGAATTCCATAAGCATGCTTACCTCTTTTCCTTCTCGGGGTGAAGCAGATTGATCAAAGGCCAGGGGCATTCCACATTCTCTCACTTATGGCTATGCCTTTGATGAAGAAGCCTGATCTCTTCCAAACTCTTTTCTTGCCTCTTCAAATGTCTACTTTTCTTTCCTCGGATCAAACTCTTGTCTCTTCTATGCATCTCTTGTAACTAATGATTCTTCTGTAGTCTTCCCTGGGGTCACTTTGTCTTCTCTGGTAACAGTGCCTCCTCTAGTGATAACAACAACTCTAGGATCCACTCTGCGAGGTTCTGCTGAGATCAATTGTACTTGTGGGTCTCCTCCTCGTCTCTCCTAAAGTTTGGCTAACAGCACGGGACAATCTTCAATAACATGTTCAAATGAGTTGCAGTAGCTGCAAGTGATACAAGGGTTCTGACAGTCCCTTACCAAATGTCCTAGCTGTGTGCAATTATAACAAATGATATGACCTCGACCTCGACCCATACCTCCTCCTCATCCTCTTCCTCTAAATCCACCATGAGGGTTGAAGTTTCCTCTTCCTGGGGAGTTAAACTATGTAGTATTTCCTTTTTGTAGTACTTCGCCTTGAATTTTATATGCATCTCTTGATATTTCATGCAAGAGGTCATAAGCCCTACAATATTTCTCATCATGCCCCATAGATTTACAGATTGTGCAATAAAGGTTGGTAGGTGTCTGGATATATTTTTGAATGTAATAGTATTCTCCAGGGCGATGTCTATTTCTACATACCTCGCACCAAGGTAGAGTAACCTGCTTCAAAGGGCTCAGGGCTCCTGAAGCCAAGTACCCATGAAATAGAGGATATTTCTCCTTGTCATGGCCCTCTAATTTTCATCTGATACACCAAATATCTTCTCTTTTATATTTTCCCTTATCCTTTTT
Source organism: Picea glauca (assembly GCA_000966675.3). NCBI lineage: Eukaryota > Viridiplantae > Streptophyta > Pinopsida > Pinales > Pinaceae > Picea > Picea glauca. Next base: position 66,480 of record JZKD02S1627230.1, on the reverse strand, counting down.
CATATCTTCGACCTGCAATAATAAGCTAGTTAGCTTACTCAAAATTTGACTCATACCTGATTTGGACTCTACCATAGGGGTTGATTCTATTTTCATGGCGATCTCCAACACCTCATCTTGCGAAGCAATCTTCAATTGCATCAGAGGGACTCTGATGTGTGGTAAGAGGGAACCGATGAACCATTCTTTATTCTGTTCGTCTGGAATCTGAAAACTCAAATGACCTGTCAAGGTCTTAAACCTCTGATCAAACTACCAAATAGGTTCAGCTACTCTCTGCTTGATTTCTTTCAGCTCTGTAATGCACTGTGACTCCGACTTGGGTTTCTTGAATTCAGAAATCAGCACAGTCTTGATCTCATTCAGTGGTTTTGGCTGTGCAACTCCATGGATGAACTTCATGTACTAGCTCAGTGCGCGGTCTCTCAGGGTAGTACTAAACTGAGCTCTCTTAACTGCTTCATCGGTAAGATTCTTAATACTCCATACATCTTTGCATAAGAACCAATGTTGATCAAGATCTTCAGATCCATCTCCCCTAAAGGTGGGTAACCTCAACTCATCTGCCATAGATATTCCTAGGGTTCCTGACTGAGTATGCACTGAACCACTTGTACCAGTGTTATGAGTGCTCTTATAACTTAGGTTACCCTAGTTACTTAATGTTGTTACAACAATAGGAGGAGTAATAGTACTTACTTCAATAGTCTGCGCAATTCTTGAAGTTTCTGACTCTTCTCGGAGAGGTTATTCAGTCTTCCCTTCTTCTTCCCTAGTGGACTCTGAATGTTCCTCGTTTAGTAACTCTTCTTCTTCTCCACTATAGAACCCTTCTTCCTGTGCTGGTGGTTCGCGATTTTTCTCACACAAGTTCACCAGAGGAACTTCTCTGAACGCTCTCCCACTGTGTGTGTGTCTGACCTCTCTGTCGTTGTCACTGTCTGAGTTCTTGAACATTATCTCTTTAATACAATTGATTAGTGTATCTTCAAGATGTTCTTCTCATGCAATAGCATCTTGATCTGCAACCTCAGAAAATGTAAAAGTTTTCCTCTAGGTCCCTTAAAGAAACATCTCTCTGCTTGGCTATATGATTATACTCTATCAATAGTAAACTCAGTAATGTACCCTCCAATGGTACTATCAAACAAGTGATCGACTTCTCTTGACACGACGTTATCAACTCTCTTGACCTTCTTGATCAACGTTGTTGGAAGTCGGATGAAGTGGAAAGAAGGATGATTGTGGGGAAAGAAAGCGTGCAGAAACTCAAGTAACAATTGGAGGGAAACACAGCATGCGTGCACAAGGAAAGCGAAAACTGGAAGGACGATGTTGGCACAGGGGCAGACCCAAGGTTCAATACTCAAGAGCGCACCAACAAGCCCTAACTACTGGCCCTTTCGAAAACACTTGCGAGGCAGATGCAGTCTTACCCGAAGTAGCTATAGGGGGTTGCAGGACACAGGTGTCTACAACTAGAAGGAATGCAAAGTGGATTCAAAGCAACAACACAACAACCTAGTATTCTTTATTTTCCTTAATCCTACTGTGCAAGTTATACTTCAGATCTAACACAATATCACAATAACAACATATCAAATGACAGAGAACACAACATCAATCACACATAACACAAGATATACGTGGTTCACCCTCTCCCTAGGGCTATATCCACGGAACTGTGCTTTATAATAAATTAAGATGAAAGCATACAGTTCTATCTGCACTCTTAGCTAGCATATCTTATCTCTTCTCTCTTCTCTGTCTCCTCCTCTATGCACACCCAGCTGAAGATCTTACAATACCAGAAGGTTCTCTCCTTACAATAGTTCTCTCTCAATAGCAATCCCTCCTCATAACATAATCGAGCAATCAACTCAGAACTAACCCTCTTCCCTCATCTAAGTTCTTATTTATACATTACAATCACTCACCAACAACCTTAGGCTGAGACCTAAGTGCCAAAACCCTAGATACAAAACCTTAGGTGTCTAAAACCCTAGGTCAACTTGACCCACGTTTTCAGGGCTTCGCCAACCTGTCTTTCCTTTCTTCTAGGGCGGTGCTCCAAAGCACCCAACAGTGGTTTTTTCCACTTGTTGAGTTGTCCATGATCTGTCTTCCTTGTTGATTTGTCATCCCCAGTCTCCTTGTCCAATGGCTTGCTTTCTCTTGCTTTGCACCGCCTTTTCTACTCTTATGATCACTTCGACCCAGTATCAGTCATTGTATCTTCCGCCCAGTTCGCATTCCATCTTTTCTACCATAATATTTGCTTACGTCCATACCCAAGGGCCAATAGAAGAACAACACACGCGCATGGGAGGAAAACCTAACGTCAGTAGGGTTAGGGTTTTCGCAATACATTGTAAACGACTCAAGAGCCCGATAGATATATATATATGCGTAGGTATAATAGAGGGTTCCAGTTTTTGTTGTGTAAGGTTGGTTCTTGATTAGTTTGTCTTTGTATTGTTCATACTGGATATGTACGAGTCGATGCGATATGTAATATTGTTATGAACTATTTTGTAAGTTGTTGAGCTAGAACAAAGGAGAGAGGAAAGATCAGAGGATTAGATCACAGGCTGTGGAGCCTGGTGTGATCTAGTTCACCTCATATAGATCTTACCCATCTGGAGGGAATTGTAAGCATGCGGCGCTGGAGATGTAGAACTACCATAATAAAAGAACCAAGAGCCAAATCTTTGTGGACGTAGCCCAGGAGGGGGTGAACCATGGTAATACATGTGTAATATGATGAATGCATGTATGTCTTTACTTTCTTCCAGCAGTTAATTGTTGTGTTTAATGAATGAGTTATTATATTTTTATGAAAAATGGTGGCGTGTTAAGGGAATAAGTTGTGAAGACAGTGCATAATCGCGACTAATAGTAAGAGAACAATCATGGTTTATAGTATATGGATCTAGATAACAAACCCCTATCTCCTACTCAATCCTAGGTTGTAAACACTTGAGTCTTACAACCACCCATTTAAAGCGATCTCTGGTGAGGTTGTGCATCGCGTTGCCTTCTGGTTCACAAGGAGGGCCGATAGTTTTAGAGGCTTTGTTGGAAACCCGAAAAGACATGAACCCTAGGTCAATAACTCAGATGGTCAAGAAAGAAGAATAAGTAAGAAGTAACCAACAAATGGTTTTGTTGTCGTGTTGGTAGGAACGAGAGAGGACTGAGTAGGTGAGATAGACTGAGCGAGAAGAGAATGAAGAAAATAAGAGAGAAATGAGCCACTAGAAGGGAATGTTGAGACTGTGGAACCCCACAAAAGCATAAATCGAAGGTTGGTTGAGAACCAAAGAGATAGAGTTAGCACAGAAAGACAATAGAAACCCTAGAATCACACCTCTAAGATATCTGGACAAATATGTGTTTACTGATTTACACGAAGTCTTTTTTTGTGATTTTCCACATCTGCTACAAGAGTGCATACTAAGGTTGAAGGATAAGCACATGATGAACTGGAGTCAATAGCTCGATTGGACTCTAGTACAGATTGAGCAGTTACAGCAGGTGAAAAACAAATTCACCCGCACAGTAGAATTTTGGCTTGACAGTACTGTTGCAGGGTTCATAACGGAGTTTGCAGTTGACACAGTGAAGTCATACAGCACAGCAGAGAAAGAATTTATATGCGGACCCCGAGGAAGGTACATTCAATCATTGTATACTTCTATTAAGATATTGTTATATAACAAAGGTGTAATGACAATGGAATCAGACAACTAAACTTCCTTGCCTGCATGGGGGAAGGGGGGAAGCACTAACAGAGAGGGGATAAATGGAAGGAGGAAGAGATAAAGGCAGGAAGGAGGAGGAACTCTTGGACCCGATCATGATGGATGATGACCAGATCAAGTGGATCTTGGCGTCATCAAGAAAGACGCGTAGCGGAGTACCCTACCAATATAAGGTGAATACCAAGAAGAGATTCGCAGTCATGAGGGAAGGCTTGGCGAGTGATGAGGAAGATGTAGAGGATATCTGGGTTGTGAAGAAGATTGAGGAAATCCTCCATGCAACATATGAGAAGAAAACAAGAGGTCCAAGAACAGGAGGAGAAGGAAGCCATCCTATCCATATTAATGTCAGTGTGGAACCCATAAACCCATGTGTGACTAATACACCAAAGAGAAAACCACCCTTTAGACAACTGAAGTTCAGAGCAAGTCTGACAGCAGGAAGCACATCTACACAAGGAGAAACAACTGGAGGAGCCAGTTCAGGCAACACTAGTCAAGTATCTATACCGCGCGGAGGAGGTAGTAGTTCAGTATCCAGAATGGTAGTAAATGATCCCACTATCTGATTACCAGAATTTCAAGGACAAGCACCAGAAGACCCTGAGAAGCATTTGTTCATCTATGCAAAGATGTGGGAAGCAAAACAGATCACTGATGAAGATACCAAACTCGCGCGGCTATAAATTACGCTAAGAGACCGCGCATTAGACTAGTACATGAGTCTAGACACAAATAGTGCCCCGGGAACGACAAGGACACTAGCTAACATTAAGAAGTTACTAATTAATGAGTTCCAGAAGTCGAGCTCAGAGGATCAGTACATGAACGATATGATCAGAATCAAACAAAAACTAGGAGAATCTGTATGGAAGATTGATTAGAGATTCAAGCGATTGAAGGGAAATCTCAAATACCTTATGACCGATATGAAGCATCAACACTTGTTTGTCAACTCACTACTACCACACTTAAAATACCCTTTACGACAACAGAAGTTTCAGACGCAGGTAGAGGCTCTGCAGGCAGCCTTGCAACTAGAAGAGAATCAGTACTAGCAGATGGACCCAGCTATCGAAGAATTGAAGGAGGATTTGAAGAATCTAACATTTCAGTTGAACCAGAATAAGAACAAAGACAAACGAGAAGTTGTTTGGTGCACCACGTGTAGGGCGAAAGGACACCACAAGAATGAGTGCCCAACATTCGCGCAGTATATGGAAACATGTATGCCAAACCCATTACCAACGAGAGGGCTATGGTGTGAAATATGCAAGAAACAGGGTCATGACCCTTATCACTGCACGATGATGCATAAATACCAGACAATCCCAAAGAGTTCATACTGCACCTTTTTCAAATCAGTGGGCCATGATGATAAAGATTGTAGAACTATGGAGCTAATGTGGGAAAGAACATCAGATGCATATAGGGTACAAGACAAAATGATGACTGGACAAGCAGCGCCACAGTTCAATCAAGGCCCAACTCCATACAACACTGCGCAGCAACCATACAATAATGTGTATCCGCAATACAACCCAGCCCAACCCCAGTACAATACCACACAATACAATCAGGCACCATAATATAACATGTCGAGAGGTGATCAAGCAGGCTACCGAGGAGAAGGACGAGCTAGAGCAGGTTTCAGACGAGGTAAAGGGCCAGTCACATGTCACAATTGTTGGGTATGTGTTATATTCTTTGCATGTGTGTGTGTGGGTGCATCAAATATGACAATTGCATCTAATGATCCCCCTTAGGTATGCCCCCCTTGGTTACGTGCAATGTTTGGCAATGGGCGGTAGCCCGAGGTTCGAGGCAATGCCTCGGGAAAAAAAATTGGGCGTTTTGTTGCTATTTTTAGCGGATTTTGCTATTTTTAGCAGTTTTGTAAATTAATCCAGGATTAAGGGATTAGGGTTTTGGTATCTACGGAATACGTAAAAACATTGTATATATATTGTATGGTGAATGGTGAAATTYGATATAATGAATATAAKAAAGGTTTTCCTGGTTGAGGGATTCCGGTATAARTCTYTGTGTACTRTGTGAATGAGMTATTGATTAAATTTTGTTTTKCTTAAGAATCTATATGCATTGCTTCACTTCACAGGTTTAAAACTTAYATGTGGTATCAGAGCTCATTTTTGGCTTCAGAGGGACGCCTTTGTTGTTGAAGGTTTGGCTYGGTCTTGATAGATCAAGTTTATCTTGGGTCTGTGATAAACCTGGGTTTAGTGGGAGCTTTTGCAGTGGTGATTTGAGTGCAGAAAGAGGAATGGCGAGTTCTTCTAGAATCGAGATAGAGAATTTAAACGGTAAAAACTTCGAGCTATGGAAGATGAATATGGAGGACCTTCTTGTAGACAAAGAACAGGTTTCAGACAAGGTAGAGGGCCARTCACATGTCACAATTGTCAGCAACCGGGACATTATGCATGGGATTGTCCACTTCCACCAACAACTTGTATGTATTGTAGCACATCARACCATAAGATTGAGGAATGCCCGACACTACTAGTAAAGATTCAAGAAAAGAGGAACTAGAACAATCAGAATGTCCARTGGATTTAAGTCGAAGCAAGGGATGATGGACGAAACATCAACATAGTCACTCATGGAGGAACAAAAATAGGAAATGAWGCAGTTCGACAGGAACCAGCGCRGAACCAATGGGTAAAGAAGAACATTGAACTAAGGAAGCAATTCGACGTGCAAAAGGAAAAGGAGATSTTTAAAGAAGCCAGACAATAATTTCAGAAGGAGGACACAAYGTCGACTTCAACTAAAYAACAAAGCAAGGAAGCCCTAGAATATGAGATGCCACCATCACTGGATCATACCAATGAAATGMAGCCCATGGGACAAGTAARTACAATCAAAGGMTTTTTTCAATCATGCGTGAAAGTATTAAGTGATCCTTCATCGGTGAAAATACTGCAAAACATACTAGAGAAATGTAGCAGTGAGATGGATGAAAAGCYAGAACCAAAAAYTGYTAGCAACCTAAACACAAGAAGAAGAACGAGTAGGGAATTTAGATTGAATGCTAACATTGGGGATTTCAACATGGGAKATATTATACTAGATCTAGGATCCGACATGAATGTATTACCRAAGAAGACATGGTAATGCATGGGAGAGCCAACACTAGGATACTCGAATTTCCAATTGAAACTAGTAAACCAGCATAGAGTCCTACCAATAYGTAGACTGCAAGGAGTGACAGTAGATCTTGATGGAGTGTAAACGAAAGTAGACTTTGAAGTCATTGAAATAGTAKATGACACAACACCTTACCTGGCATTGCTTGGTCTAGATTGGGCATTTGACAACYAGGCCATAATCAATTTGAAAACTAGGAAAATGACATTTGAATCTAGAGAATACAGGGTCATAGCACCATTAGATCCATCAGAAGGGGAGAGGTTCGTAGAACCCACTTGTCTGGACTTAGAGGAAATCATCCAGTTGTACAGAATAGATGCTTGCGATGAGGATTACGTAAACCCAACTGCATATGGGGTACTCAATTGGCGGAGAATTACTTCATGTGCAATAGACCCAGACACCGGGTTGGAAAACTGGCAGCAAAGGCTACACGAAGTATCCACGAGAAGATGTACAGGGATAGACCGCGCAGTAAGGTGGGTAGGCACAAAAATCAAAGAACCACCCAGTTTCCATGGACTAAATGATTTGGAAACATTCTGAACACAATACAAAGACGAAGTCTTAGAGAATTAGAGACCGGTATCACTATACTTAGCACTAAAGGCCACACCCGCAAGATGGTGTCGCGCACACAAGGAGACAATCACATACTGGTATCAATGTAAGTGGTTATTGTGCATAAGGTTCAGTGCAAAACACAAAAACAATAAACAACGGAAATATGAAGGACATGGGACACCAGTGGAACACTAAAAGGCATGTAAAACATTGTGGACGATGACACCACCGTAGGAATGGCCTCACCACTTCATACATACTCTCGAAGGCATACCAGGGAATTGGTACACAGACCAGGAACTGCGCAAAGGAACTACGACATGGAGGACATTACAACATAACTTCACAGTCACTTTCTCATTCGAACATGAGAACCCCAACATAGACGCAGCCCTCAAACGGATCAGAGGAGTGATATACATCAAAGAACCAAAAATAGAATTTATCATAGAAGAGCAACAACGGAATAAGAAGACGGTCAAGGAACTGTTGTCATGTTACTATGTACAAGAAGAAGCACCAGATGAAGATGATCTGGTCGATATTCAAATTGAAGAAGCAGAAGGCGAAAGAGATGTGGAAGGACCACCCATAGAATCATAAGTCATTTCCGTGCCAATCAAGGTAATGAAAGTTAACATCGGGACAGCGGAGCAGCCCAAAATGGCCAGCATTGGTGATTATTGGGATGAACAAACAGTAGAAAGTATCACATAGTTGCTACGTGAATACAATGACCTCTTTCCCACAACATTTACAGCGATGAAGGGCATTGTCGGAGAACTAGGAGAAATGAAGATACCACTCAGACCTTACACGAGACCTATCAGACAGCGACCTTATAGACTGAACCCCATATATAAAAAGAAAGTTAAAGAGGAGACTGACAGGATTCTCGAAGTCGACATCATCGAACCAATTGAGGAGTCAGAATGGATAAGTCTGATGGTAGTGCGCGACAAGAAATGGGGAATAGGAATCAGAATATGTGTTGACTTGAGGAAGTTGAACGATGCATGCCTACACGACTCGTTCCCTACATCATTCACATACGAAGTGCTAGAGAATGTGGGAGGACGTGAAGCATACTCATTCACTGATGGATTCTCAGGCTACCATCAAATTAAGATAGCACATGAAGATAGACATAAGACCATGTTCATGACAAAATGACAATCTTATCAGTACATAGTCATGTCGTTTTGACTAAAGACTGCACCAGCAATATTTTCCAGAGTGGTCATCGCAACATTTAAGGAATTCATCCATCAGTTTCTTGAAGTATACCTGGATGATTGGACAGTATATTTCCTATTGAAAAACCATGTGTAAGTTTTACGGTTGATGTTAGAAAGATGAAAACAGTGTCAGATATCACCGAACATCAAGAAATGCATATTTGGAACACTGTTTGGGATACTATTGGGCCATATAGTATGCAAACAAGGTTTATTGGTCGATTCGGCAAAGATCGCAGTCGTTGTTAACTCACCATCACCAAGAACAGTCTGTCAGCTAAGAGCGACGTTAGGACACATACGATACTACCGGAAATTCATCAAAGGCTATGCACAAATTATAGCACCCATGGAGAAGTTGTTATGAAAGGATACAAAGTTTCAGTGGAATGACGAGTGTCAACACAGTCTGGATATTTTGAAGGAAAAGATGGCTACTGCGTCGATATTAGTATTTCCAAACTGGGAAAAGACATTCCATGTGCATGTAGATGCATCAGCAATAGCGCTTGGATCTATCTTAGCGCATCCAGGAGCGGAAGACTTGGATCACCCGATAGTGTTTGGAAGCAAAAGTTATCAGACTCATAACAGAATTATAACACGATAGAAAGAGAAGGCCTAGCCATGGTCAATGCACTGCAAAAGTTCAAGGATTACTTATTAGGAAAACACTTTAAGATGTTCACAGACCACTCAGCCCTGAAATACCTAGTCAACAAGGCAGTGTTGGGGGGGGAGAATCTGTCGATGGTTACTGTTATTTCAAGAATTCGACTTTGAAGTAATAGTTAAACCAAGAAAGTTGAATGCAGGACCTGACCACCTGTCAAGCGTCACAAATGGAGAAGAACCTACGAACGTAGAAGACAACTTTTCGAATGCACAGTTATTCTCAGTACAGGTTGTTGATGAACACTTCGTAGATATCATTCAGTACTTGACTGTAGGTACTGCACCGCAAGAATATACCACCATGCAGAAGAATATTCTAGTAGTTCGCGCGGTCGACTATCAACTGATTGTAGGACACTTATATAAAATGGGCACAGATAGCATCTTGCGAAGATATTTATTAGAGCATGAAAGACCAAGAATTTTAGTAGAAGCCCATGAGGGAATCACAGGAGGGAATTACGTAGGGAAATCTATCGTGCAGAAGGTATTAAACACAGGACTATGGTGGCCAACGATTCACAGAGACTCAAAGGAGTATTGTCAAAGATGCGATGTTTGTCAAAGGGTAGGTAAACCCAATAGAAGAGACGAGATGCCACTACGACAACAAGTAACATTACGGGCATTCGACAAATGGGCAATAGACTATGTGGGCCCAATTAACCCACCAGCCAAAAGGACAAGGGAAAGATACATTATTACAGCGATGGAATATCTAACAATATGGGCGGAAGCCACACCAGTAAAAGATTACAACGCAGAGACAGCAGTACACTTTTTGTTTGAACAAGTAATCATGAGATTTGGGTTCCCAAGCATCTTGATTTCGAAGTCCATCACTGAGGCACGCACTTCATAAACAACACCATCTATGCAATGACTAAAGATTTCAAATTCCATCACCAAAAGAACACATTGTATCACCCACAGGCGAATGGCACAGTGGAAGCCTTCAACAAAATCCTGGAGAACACACTGACAAAGATTTGTAACGTCAACAGAGACAACTGGGACCTCAAAATACAAGCAGTGTTATGGGCATACAGGACTACATGCAAAAATCTGACAAGGCACACACCATTCAAACTGGTTTATGGCCAAGAAGCAGTAGTGCAATTAGAATTTTTAGTACCCAACTTGCACATAGAAGCTATCACAAAAATGACAGAATGAGGCGCAGTACATGAGAGACTGAATCAGCTATTGACCATGGAGGAAGACCAAATCTTGGCAGAATTCCATCAACAAGTGCAGAAAGCAAGAGACATATCTTGGCACGATTGACACATCAAGAAGAAAACGTTCAAGGAGAGGAGATCCAGTACGAATGTATGAAAACAAATCGCTTCAGCACCCGGGAAAGCTTAGAATCCATTGGTTAGGACCATACAAAGTAATATCTATCACATATGGAAAAGTTTTACAACTAAGAGATTTAGCAGGCACGGAACTCAAAAGAATGATCAATGGTAGTCGACTGAAGTTGTATAAGGACAGTTGACCACCCACCGCGCAGTATAAAAAAGAAAAAAAAAACAATGAAGTTAGCAACGTGAATCCGACAAAGGCAAGGCCAACGGTTATATGCAAAGGAAAAAACAAGTGGGAAAAGGAAAATCGGCAAAAAGCAGTTCGATAGGACAGCACTAGGTGGAATTAAAGAATGACAAGGACGGATGGGACATCACATTAATCGCACCAACTAGAGACAGCAAAGCAAGCGTAATGGCAAGTACGAAATCACCGTAGATACATTGAACCTACAGTTATGGTGCATTAAACGCATAATGGAGGAAGCATCCTCAACAAGCTTCATGACAAGCCCATACAACACGCAAGTACGAGAGCAACTAGTATATTCGCGAAAGAAGAATAGAGAAAGAGTAATAACAACCATCACACATAGAGCAAGATGACAGAGCTCACAGAAGTTCTTTTAACTCAGCAAACATTCGACAGTCACCACTATGTCACCACCGAAGCTAGCAGAAGCAAGCTAGACTGCCAGACCGACTAAGGTTCAAACTAGGTCACGAGGACCGTTGGAAGAAAATGAACAGTAGCAGTCGGAGATCGTCAATATCGATGAAATCCCATCCCTAGAGACGATACTAGTGAATTCTACACCGATTGTTGAAGAAATTCAGCAGCCACAAGCAGACGCCATGAAAGTGGATACGCCAGTAGCGGCACAGGAGCCTCAGAACGAGGAAGCAGAAACCTAAAAGGAAGTGCAACTAGAAAGCACCGAAGTAGCCCTGGAAGTTAATGAAACGACACAAAATTCGGAAGCAGCAGTCGAGCCAGACGGGTCTCAAACGACCATATCAGGACAACCAGCAGGGGAGACTGCTGAAGATGCCTCGGTTTGGCCAGAATGGCTAATAATGGAGCAACCAAAAGTTGTTGGACCTTCGAACCAACCACCACAATAGGAAGACAAAGTATAGATACCGAGCTCACCCCGTAAGAAACCTGCAGCAGAAATTATTCTACCACGCATACGAGATGGAGTATAGGTAGGACAGACCTACTGGGCCACGTCGGGAAGCTCAAATATTCAGACCATGATGTATCAGACGAAACCAAGTTCCTGGAACTTGCACGCAGAGTCTTTATAGAGACCATAGGCACAACTCAACTAGGAGAAATGATTAACTAGCCATAACAATGGGCAACTGGGCTAGACAAAACAAGAATCTTACGTTTGCTGACCCTACCACATTTTGGCAGAGGCCAGTATGCAGTAGCCTATGTCAAGCAACTGTTAGCAGTCATGCATGGAGGGGATATATGCCCTACTGCATCACAGAGGGTGACATCGACATGGTCATCAGCGAATGGCCCGATGAATGGAGGATCCCAGCTATTACCTCGGAAGTACCAGAAAGAACAACAGAAGGAGAGGCAGAGCAGGCATAAACGAAACCTTCGAAAATCCAAGTGCCCAAGAAACCAAGAACGGGCCAAGGCAAGACAACTCAGGCAGGTGGAGGATCAAAGAAGACAAGAACCCAGAAGGGGAAGAACGAGATTACATCGTCGACCAACGAACAGAAGAAACAAGCTGAGGGAGCGCAGGAGACCACCCCAAATCCCAACACGCAGGAATCAGGGGGAACGAAGAGAACGATAGCATAGACAGGAGGTGCGTGGAAGAAATCAAAGGCGCAACAAACATAACCAGACTATACGATCATGAAGGACGATGGGGAAATGATCACCAGAATGGTCCAGGATTGTCTAGCAGAATACTTCGATCATGCAGCACATCACAGGGATAAACTCCAAAAAGAACTGGCATAAATGGGGCAGTTCCTCAAGAAACTCGAGGAAGTCTAGATAGCAAGCAGCAGCAAAGGCATAGAGCCATTAGTACCACAGACTAACGACAAAGTGGATGTAGAAGAACGAGACCTAGTCCACTAATTACCACACGCAAATACAAAGGTTTCCATCACACCTAGCATGTTGCGCATGGATGAAATCATGGGGAAAACACCCTTGAAGGATCTAAACCACATCCAATTGGTTTTGACATGGATGCCATCAAGGGAACTACACAAGTTACAGGTGAGCATCGACCATGAGGTATAGTCTCATGCACACAGAAACTTAGTCGAGCTACAACAAGTAACAAAGAAGCGAGCGGCGCTGGAAAAAGATTGTGAGCAATCCAAGTTCGAAACTCAGGAGGAAAAACAACGCAGGAATGAACTAGAACGAAGAGTGGGAGGAATTTTTTAGAAACTCCTAAGCACCACGCAAGGAAATGAACTACCAGTAGCAGAAAAGATCAATCAGATTGCGCAGGCCATCAAGAAATATCAGAAGGAGAATGAGAATCTCTAAGAACAGCTCACACTAGCCACTCCACCAGCAGTCAACGAGCAAAGGAAACATGAGGCAACAACGCAGCTACAGGAGATAGAGCAGCAGTTGACTTGTTCGATAAAGCAACGCAGCTTTGGACAAAGTTGGAGGAGGATCCACAGGTCAAACGGTGGCACCAGGAAGGGGAAAGGATTAATGCAGTGATCCACGATCTCAAGCAGAAGAAGAATACCATACCAATCCCAGAACGAGTCAAAGGGACACGGGAGATAAAGAAAATGCAGGCATAACTCATCACTATGAAACGCAGAAACAGGAGCGTTAGACTCAAATAGAGACATTACATGAACGGGTAGCAGAAGTACTCGCACAAGTGGAGAGATCCAAAACACAGATAGCACAGACCCAGGCAGAATGTGTACAATTTCTTAGCGACGAAGTGGCAGTACAGGTACTAGACACCATCAAGGAGAAGGTTGCGCAAGCACTGACAAAAGCAACAGAGTTCAAAGAAAAGTTCCAGATAATCACCAAGGAGATTGAGGAAGCTCAGAAGGATTAGGTGACTCGGGACAAGTCACATGTCAATGTTGGGGGGGCTTGTTGGCAACAGGCAAAATTGGAAAGAAGGATGATTGTGGGGAAAGAAAGCGTGCAAAAACTGAAGTAACAACTGGAGGGAAACACAACACATGCACATGCAAGAAAGTATGCAAAAGGAAAGCGACAGCTGGAAGGAAGAATGACACACGCGCATGAGGAAGACCTAACGTCGGTAGGGTTAGGGTTTTCGTAATACATTATAAATGGTTGAAGAGCTCGATAGATACATATATAGATACGTAGATATAATAGAGGGTTCCAGTTTTTGTTGTCTAAGGTTGGTTCTTGATTAGTTTGTCTTTGTATTATTCATACCGGATATGTATGAGTCGATGCGATATGTAATATTGCTATGAACTATTTTGTAAGTTGTTGAGATAGAACAGAGGAGAGAGGGAAGATCGGAGAATTAGATCGTAGGTTGTGGATCCTGGTGCGATCTAGTTCACCTCATATACATCTTACCCATCTGAAGGGAATTGTAAGCGCGTGACGCTAGAGATGCAGAACTACCATAATAAAAGAGCCAAGAGCCAAATCTTTGTGGACGTAGCACAGGAGGGGGTGAACCACAGTAATACATGTGTAATATGATGAATGCATGTATGTCTTTACTTTCTTTCAGCAGTTAATTGTTGTGTTTAATGAATGAGTTATTATATTGTTATGAAATACGGTGGCGTGTTAAGGGAATAAGTTGTGAAGATAGTGCATAATCATGAATAATAGTAAGATAACAGTCACGGTTTATAGTATATGGATCCAGATAACAGACCCCTACCTCCTACTCAATCCTGGGCTCTAAACACTTGAGTCTTACAACCACGCATTTAAAGCTATCTCGGGTGAGATTGCGTAGCGCATTCTATGCGCTATGTTGCCTTATGGTTCACCCGAAGGACCAATAGTTTTTGAGGCTTTGTTGGAAACCTGAAAAGACATGAACCCTGGGTCAATAACTCAGATGGTAAGGAAATAAAAATAAGTAAGAAGTGACCAATAAGCGTCGACGTCCAAACCACTGGTGGTCTCAGTCTGATTTCGAACTGGGTATCTGCTAATCTATCTATCCAATCGTATAGCTCCTGATGAATTCATCCAAAGAAAATCTCGTGTATATCAGTAAAGATATATTTTCCCAACTAGTCTTCAGTACTAAGATTAGGGTTCTCATTATGTGCTTCGGCGAAGTCTCTCTCGTGTTCTTCTATCCACTTCTGAATCTTTGTATTCGATGGAAACCACCTTGACATTCCCTTAAGAAAATCTCGGTCGTGACAATGGAACCATTTGTTGGCACAAGGGCAGACCCAAGTTTCGGCTCTAACAGTGCACCAACAAGCCTTAACTATTGGCCCTTTCGGCAACACCTGCAAATCAGATGCAGTCTCACCCGAATTAGCGATAGGGGATTGCAGGACACAGGTGTCTACAACCAGAGGAAAATGCAAACTGGATCTAGGGAAACTCACACACGTACATCTAGTTATTCTTTACCAACTTAATCCTACTTCGCACAGTTATATCTTTGATCTAATACAATGATGCAATAACAAAGTAATCAGAAGGCAAAAGAACACAACATCAATCACACAAAACAACAAGATATACTTGGTTCACCCTCTCCCTAGAGATACGTCCACGAAACTGCGTTTTATAATATATTATATGAAAGCATACAGTTCTATCTGCACTCTTAGCTTGTAGATCTCTCTTTCCTTCTCTTCTTCTCTCCCCTCCCTACGCACCCAGCTGCAGGGTTGATCTTCGTGTTAATATTATGGTAGTTGCGGTAGGTATTTACCTCCACGTGTGAACCTGACGAGAATAGAAGACTCCGGGAAGCAAGAGAAACCCTAATGAGTTGGCTAATAACCCTAGAAGCCTTGTCGGCTCAAGAAATAATTTATATTAGGTTATTAGCCTCCAAGAGAAGAAGTCAGCCAGAATTAATAATAATATACTGAACAGACACATATCCAGAAGGAGAAGTCGACCCCAGCAAAACTGGCAGAACCACTATAAATACAGGGCGCCAGTTCTCATTTGACAACATCTCAGAATTGCAGTTCCCAGTTTGGTGCGCACTGCAGTTGCAGTCTTATGCGCAGGTTTGGAGGAGAGTTGCTGGTGCAGTTGCAGTAGTAGCAAGTTTTCAGTATTGGCTTGAATATCTCTTGGTTAGGGTTTGGGACTATCTAATCAGTCTTTTGTGTTGTGTTATCCTTGGAGAGAGGTGTGCTACCCTTTGCGTGGCTATCTAGCCTAGCGTTTGCTTCCGGAGGAATTCTCAGTCAAGGTTAAGGTGCTCGGATGGAGGCTTCGGCCTATGGTTGGGTGACGAGGGTATCGTCAATGGTAAAATGGGCACACCATATTCTATATTCTAACAGGTTATGGGCCCACACCCCTTCAGCCAGCCTAAAACACTGGAAGGAAACATAGCCGCTAGACATTGAGCTCGTTGAGGAACTGTCGCTAGGGTTACTAGCAGGAGCAGTCTCCAAAAGCACTGCATCTAGGGCTACTAGCAGAAGCAGTTGCAGAAACCATAAACCTCTTGTCAAGGCACCTTAAGTGACTAGATTGACCTAATCTCCGGATAGATCAGTGCGCCCTAGCCCAGTGCATCTCCTGGTACTCTCAGAAGGCCAAGACATGAAGTTTGGATTTCTGGTCAAATCTAGGGTTTGACCAAGTCAAGCAAGCAATGACGAACTCTATGAAGTCTGAGAACAAGCTAGATGGAGCCTCTAACTTCATAGCATGGATGACAAGGATTGACCTCATCCTTGCTAAGAATAAAGTGTTGGATATTGTGAAAGGAAAGATCGTGAAACTAGAGTTTAAAGAAGGAGAAGAGAAGGAACCGCAGAACGTTGCAGCTATG